>CAUYQU010019178.1:0-115089 GCA_963574635.1 Cheracebus regulus | reverse complement strand
TGTGGCTCCTTCGCCGGGAATCTCCCAGTCTGTGGGCATCAAAAATTCGTCTGCAATTGCGGCATCCACTCGCTCTCTGCGCTTTCACTGGGAGCTACAATCCTGAGCTGCTGCTACGTGGCCATCTTGGATCTCTCTCCGAAAGGGGGCTTTTTGATTAGTCTAATAAAATAAGAGAAACCCTTGGCAAGACTGATCAAGCAAACCAGATAAAAGACACTGATAAAGAATATCAGCAATGAAAAGGTGAACATAACTACAGACATTAGAGATTTTAAAATGAACAACTTTATGCCAGTAAATTTGAAATCTTGCACAGTAGAGGCAACTTTCTAGAAATATATAATGTAGAACATCCAGAAAAAAAGAGAAAGAAATAACTGACTAGACTTAGATGCCTGAAAAATGGAATCAATAGTTAAAACCCTACCCTCAAAAACCACTCCAGCTTTACAGACAACTTCTACTAAACATTTAAGAACTGATTGAACTCTTCTTTATACAAACTAATAGAATATAAAAAAGGGAGCATTTCCCAACACATTTTATGAGGCCAGTAGAATTTTGATATCAACCAGAGAAGGACAATAAGGGGAAGGGAAATTATTGGTCAATATCCTTCAAAGATGTAAAACTTTTGAATGAATTATAGCAAATCAATGCATTAAAAACAGGGCCTGATGACATAGTTGGAAATTTCTTGAAATATACAAATGTTCAAATATTAGAACATCTATTAATATCACCATGTTACCAGATTAAAGGAGAAAATCTTTTTATCATTATTCAACAGGTACAAGAAAATTATTTTTTATAATTCAGTAGTCATCATAAACTCTTATCAAACTAGCGATGGGAAATTTCTTAACTTCATAAAGTGGATCTACCAGAAACATCTAGCCAGCATTATATTTAATGGTGAAATGCTAAGAGTCATTCCTTTAAAATCATAAATAAGACAAGAAAGCCTATCATCACTGGTTCTATTTATCATGGTGCTGGAGGTACCATTCAGTTCTGTAAGACAGGAAGAAGAAATCAAATGTATAGGGATTAGAAAGGAAAAATACCACTCTCATTTTTCATAGGTGATATGATTACAAATGAACCAAAGGGAATCTATAGACACCTTTTTAGAACCTACAAGAGAGCTCAGCAAGGATACTGGATGCCGATGGAGACCCAGAAATCACCAAATTTTAGTATTCAACTACAGATGATTAGAAAACATTTTTAAAATGTCATTTATTTTGCTGACAAAAAATGAATCCAATAAAAATGTGCAATGGCTGGGTGTGGTGGCTCATGCCTATAATCCCAGCACTTTAGAAGGCTAAGGTGGGAAGATCGCTTGAGCCCAGGAGCCTGAGACTGGCCTGGGCAACAAGGCGAGACTCCATCTCTATTAAAAAAAAAAAAAAAGAATTAGGCTGGGCAAAGTGGCTCATGCCTATAATCCTTGCAGTTTGGGAGGTGGAGGTGGATGGATTGTCTGAGCTCAGGAGTTCGAGTTCAGCCTGAAAAACATAGTAAAACACTGTTTCTACTAAAATACAAAAAATTAGCTGGGTGTGGTGGCACGTACCTGTAGTCCCAGCTTCTTGGGAGGCTGAGGTGGGAGAATCACTTGAGCCTGGAAAATGGAGGTGGCAGTGAGCTGTAATTGCGCCATTGTACTCCAGCCTGGGCGAATGAGACTGTGTGTCCCCCACCAAGAAAAAAAAAAAAAAAAAAAAAAAAGCCAGTCATGGTGGTGCATACTTCTAGTCCTAGCTACTTGGGGGGCTGAGATGGGAAAATCAATTGAGTCTGGGGGTTTGAGGCTGCAGTAAGCTTTCAGTCTGGGCGACAGAGTGAGAACATTGTCTCAAAAAGAAAAGAAAAGAATGTACAAGAACTCTATAGAGATAACCAGAACATTTTACTGAAGAACATTACAGAATGTTAAATAAATGGAAAGAGAGTTTATGTTCATGGATGAAGACCCAGGATAGTAAAAACAGGTAATTCTCACAGAATAACCTATAGATTTAGTATAATTACAATTAAAATCCTGGATTTTCACTTCTGATGGTGGTGAACAAGATAATTTGAACCTGTTTTCTCAGTTAGTTTAAGAGGTAAAAAAAAAAAAAAGTGAAAAAACATTTTCTGAAAACTTCTTCAAAAAGAGAAGGGTTATGAGGCTAAGATCAGGGAAAGCCCATAAATGCAGAGCTGTGAGCCCAGCACTGATGGCCATTTTCACTCTGGGAGTGTTTGTCAATCTAGATGTGACTGAGAGGCTTCGGTTTTGGAAGCCCCATGAGGCTAGAGGGACAAAAGTCCGAATCCAGAACGTACCAAGAATGAAGACCCTGATACCACGCCTCCTGACCGACACATTTTTGGCTGGGACCACAAAGTAAAGACAGTCCCACAGTAACTTTCTTCATGTGGACATAACTCAGTGTCAAACCTTGTGGTAGCTCAGGGTAAAATATTACATGCCTTATATGTGCATTAAGGTAACCCTAAACCTGGGCAACATGGCATAACCTCATCTCTATGAAAAATAAAAATAAAAATAATTAGCTGGGCATGGTAGCACATGCCTGTAGTTCCAGCTACTCCAAAGGCTGAGGTGGAAGGATCGCATGAGCCCAGGAGGTCAAGGCTACAGTGAGCCATGATTGCACCCTGACACTAAACAAACAGAAAGCTCTTTGAAGGAAGATAACATTTCAGGCTGCAAATCATTTCTGCAAATATCTTCCTAACAAAGCATCCAGCACACAATCAGAGATAACCAGACACATGAGGAGGCAAGACACAATGACTGAAAATGAATAGGAAGAAAAGACAGCCCCACAGGGACTCTACTTACTTGATTCTGAAAGGGTCAAGACTGGATACACAGGGCTTCTGATACATTTGCAAGGTGCTGTTGTTTGCTTGGGTGGTGATTACATGAGTGTTGAGTCCATCTTCTGAGAGTGGAAAAACTCAAACTCAAACCATGTTTTTCCTCTGCTCTCAAAGTCATCAATGCTAAAGACTTCTGTTATCAAATGTGTGGAGATTTCTTCCCACCAAAAAGCAAGCAATGGATTCTGCAGAATAGATTCAGTTCTATTCTGACACTACTTACCTGGAGATAGCATCAGATCTCATGGGTTGAGGGCTCAGCCCCCAAGACTGTCCTCCAGCCCCCACCTTCAGTTGCCAATTGCAAGCTTCAGTTGTTTGACCTGTGCTTTTGTCTAACTGGTTATAAATTAGAGATCCTGAGCCTTCCTCTTTGGGCTCAATTAATTTGGTAGAGCAGCTCACAGAACTCAGAAAAACACTTCTTACATTTTATTTACCAATTTATTATAAAGGATATTACAAAGAATACAGATGAAGAGATGCATAAGGCAAGGCAATGAGAAGGGGCACAGAGCTTTCATGCCTTCTCCAGGCATGGCACCTTCCAGGAACTCTCCATGTGTTTAGCTATCCAGAAGCTCTCCAAACCTTGTTCATTTGGGTTTTTATGGAGGCTTCATTATGTAGCCATGGTCATTGGTGATCAACCCAGCTGTCAGCCCATCTCCTTTCTATAAAGGTTGAGGGGTGGGGCTGATAGTCCCAACTCTCTAATTGTGCCTTGATCTTTCAGGTGATCAGTCCTCTTCTTAAAGCTACCTAGGCTGCCAGCCATCAGTCAACTTGTTAGCATGCAAAAATACATCAATTTGGAGGTCTAAGGATTTTAGGAGTCGTATGTCAGATACAGGATCAAAGATCAAATATATTTTTTATAGTATCGCATCATCTGAATCCATTTAACTGTATGCTTATATTTTATGTACTTTTCTGCACATGTATTATGTTCAACAGTAGAAAAGGCTTTCAAAATTGAAACCAATTCAACATTTCATCAACAGGAGGACTGATCAATGAATTTTGGTTTATTCATACAATAATATATTGTTAGATTGTTGAGTTAAGAACCAGTGCTACATATATCAATAAGGATTAATTTCAAAAATATAATGCAGTGAGTAATTACAAGTTGTGGAAAGATATGTACAGTATAACATTACAGAAAGTTAAAAAATGAAAATATTATACATTATAATGGAGACATACATATGCAGTTAAAGTGTAAAAACATATATAAAATAATAAGCACCAGATTCAGAATAGTGGCCACTTCAAAGAAGAGAGAAAGGAAGAAAGAAAAGAACACTTGTATAGGTAGCTTCAGCTGTTTCTGTGATGTTTATTATTAAAAAAGGATGAATCACCTTTCAACAAGGGACCAATCCAGAATATACAAGGAACTCTAACAACTCAACAGTAATAAAACAAAAAACAAACGTAAATAATCCCACTAAGTAAATAATCCCACTAAAAAGTGGGCAAAGGACTTAAATAAACATTCCTCAAAAGAAGACATTCAAATGGCCAACAGGCGTATGAAAAAATGCTCGACATCACTAATCATAAGGGAAATGCAAATCAACACCACAATAAGATATAATCTTACCCCAGTTAGAATGGCTATTATCAAAAAGGCAAAAAAATAACAGATCCTGGTGAGGATATCGAGAAAGGGGAACTCTTGTGTCCTGTTGGTAGGAATTTAAATTATAAAGCCACTATAGGAAACAGTATGGATATTTCTCAAAACACTAAAAAGAACTGTCCTATGATTCAACAATGCCACTACTTGGTATTTATCCAAATGAAAAGAAATCAGTATATCAAAAGGATGCCTGCACTCCCATGTTCATTGCGGCACTGTTCGCAATAGCAAAATATGGAGTCAACCTAAGTGTCTATCAGTGAACAAATGGATAAAGAAATGTGATACGTATACATAAGGATTGAAATCATGTCTTTTGCAGCAACAGGGATGGAACTGGAATTTATTACGTTAAGTGAAATAAACCAGGCACAGAAAGACAAATATCTTATGTTCTCACTCATATGTGGATGCTAAAAACATTGATTTCATGGAGGTAGAGAGTGGAAGGATAGATACCGGAGGCTGGGAATAGTGTGTAGGAGGAGAATGAAGAGAGGGTTGGTTCATGGATACAAACATACAGTTAGATAGAAGAAATGAGTTCTAATGTTCAATAGCAGAGTAGGGTGACCAGAGCTAACAACAGTATATTATGCATTTCAAAATGCTGCAAGCGAGGACTTGAAATGTTCCTAACACACAGAAATGATAAATACTCAGGGTGATGAATAACCTAAATACTCTGACTTGATCACTACACATTCTACGCATGCAACAAAATATCACATGTACCCCATAAATATCTACAAATGTTATGTATGAATTTAAGAAAGAATGAAAGAAGCTAGGATTCCAAAAAAAGGATGAATCAAATAAAGCAAAATGATGTGATCTGACAAAGATGGGTGGTAGGTGCACACACTGTTCCACTGTCTCCAGTTTTCTAGATGCTTGAAATAGTCCATTTCAGACATAAGCTCCTTGGAAAGGTCACAGAATACTTTAAAGAGTTGTATATGTTTCTCTCTAAATCATTTTGTATTGAAAAAATATTTTCAGACTGATTTAATTGCTGCAGTTCTTGGAACCTGTTTCCCGTGAATGAGAACCAAGTACTGGGGCATCAATGTTTAAGAGATAGACTGTCTTTTTCTTATCCATTAAATTATTTGTCCTCAGTGCTTCGGTAAACTCATTACATACAAAAAAATGCTTTTTTTTTTTTTTTTTTTTTTTTTTAGTTCTCATTTTATTTCTTAAGACACTTCACTGCACATTTTTAAATGGCTGTTTTTTATTTCTGACCCCTGAATCTTTTGACATAGATCTACTCTAATTGAATTTCTAAAGTCACTTACCTCCTTCTATTTTGTTTCCTTTAGGAACGAGATAAATTCTACTTGTCTCGTAGTGTTGTTCTAGAACTTCTGCAGGCCCTAAAGCTCAAATCTCCTTTACCAGATACAAACCTTCTTCTGCTCGTCCAGGTAAGCATATGCCTGATTTGTAAAACTTTTCATGAGATCCATGTATGTTTGGAAAGTTAAGAGAGGTGTAGCGTGTATGCATAAAACCAAATATCTTTACCCAGAGATGAGAAATAATACATCTTATATGGACAGTGATCTAACTAACAGTATGCATTTAACACTTCCACTGGCTAAAAAGTCCACGAAGTATTGATTTTGTTCCAACTGTGGAATTAGTTTTGTGGGGGTCAAAAAGAAAATAAAACAATAATTTTTTTCTCTAAGAAATGCATGATCCAGTAGGTTAGAGGGGCAGGTCAGTCATCAGAGCTGAGGGAGGTCTACTGAGGCCAGAAGTGGGGGAATAGGCTGAGGTCTGACTACAGAGTCAAATGAGTACGGGCAGTCCCTGAACCTTTGTGAAGCAGAAGTGAAGGAGAAGGTGGGCCAGGCCAGAGACAGTCATGTGGCAGGATGCGCTGAGTGGTACCCAGGGTGGGGGCTAGCTACGCTTCAGCCCTCAGGGGACCACTGAGGCCGAGAAGCTTATAGCCTATAAGGCAGGCTTTGGAGAACTGGCAGTGATTATGCTTTTGGCTGTACGGCTTCTGAGGGGCTGAAGGCTTCTATCCTGCTGTCCTTAACTCAGCATCTTAAGCAGATGTGCAGGTTTCGATGACCTGAGACAGGCTATGATAGTGCCATGAGAGAAAGAGGTAAATAAAATCCTGGGAGAAGTTGAGAGCAGGATGGACGCCACCCCTTATGGTGTGAAATCAGGGAAGACTTCGTGAAGGAAATAGCATTTGAGTTGGGTCACAAAGGACTGGTGGGTACAGACAAATACCTTTGCCTGGGATTAGGGTTCAGCCTAGAGAGGTTGACGAGCTTCAAGCATAGGGGAGGCTTAGGCATGTTGGTGGAGTACATTTAGGGATAATGGCATGAGGATAGAGTTGAGAAAAAGTAGATTGGCCGTGCCAGAGGAATCAGCAGGGGTTCAGGTAACTTGGGACCCTGCCTCTCACCAGGGGTTGAGGCTAGATTTAGAGACTTGGCCATGAGCTACAGCTGGGATCAGAGTGTCATTCAATGGCCTTTGGGCAAAGTGTGCAGCCATTGCATCACAGCTGTGTCAGCACTCGCTGATGAACATTAAGACCAGTCCCAGGTTCTTGGCCTACAAGTTGGGAGAATGACTGAAGGAATATGGGAGCTTGGTATCAAGGAGCTAGACAGATTTCCCTGAATCACAGGTACTCATTTGGAGACATGAGAGAGAAGGGAACACCAATGGAGGACCTATTATGTGTTAAGCATGTAATCCTTACAGCCTCATGAAGCATGGGTTCTGTATTACGGGGGGCAGTGGTGGGCGGTGGTGGTTCAGTGGCTTGCCCAAGACCACAGTGCTGTCCTAAGTGATAGGTGGTATCAACCACCTGATTTCAGTGTGTGAGGACTCCGGAGCCTAGCTCCATTCTGTGTGACATACAGCCTTGTCAGGCCTTTTCCATCCCTTACCTGGATTACTGTAACAGCTCTTAGCTTTTTGCACCTCCTTCATCTCTTTCCACACCAAGCCAGTCTTCTGGCCAGTGGCTGCCTAGAGGAATTTTGCTGAAACTCCGCTTTTCTGATGCAGATCACCCTTGTATCAGAAACCTAGAGTGGCCTTGTAAGGTCTGAACTACCCAGGTCTTCCATCATCTGGCCACATCTGACTCTTCTCCAGTATTTCCCACTACAAATATTTACTGACCACCTATCTCAGGCTGAGTTCTGGGAATATAGAGATGTGACAGGCATGTCTTGATAATGTGCCAGCTACTCTCATGAAAGTCTACCTGGTGTATAAAACTATGGAAGAGGGAGTGGCAAACTGAGCCTGGGAGATGGAGGAAGGCTTATGAAGCATTATGAGGCCTGACATGGGCCAGGTGCTCTTTCTACAGCATGCTGGGGAAATAGAAGAATCAGCTATGACCCCTTCCTTCTAGGAGTTTATAATCTAGCAATTGAAGTTGACATGTAAATTTTAAAATTCCCACATAGTGCAACAGGTACAGTAGTAGAGATGTGTACTGAGTAAGGAAGGGTTGTTTGTAGAAGAGAGTTCACATGGACCTTGAAGGATGCACAGAATTTCAGGAGTTGACCCAGTAGAGAAGAGGAGGAACAATGCTTATCATTTATTGTTGAATATCCACTGCCTGGTCACCATGCTCCCCCTCTGGAGACTACTAATCATTAGGATTAGAACTGAATTTTCTCAAAGGCTTGAAATTTAATTAAAAAGTTGGTGTACTTTCAATGAATGGTCTTGAGTTGTCTTTGAAGAGCTTTCCAGGACATGTTAAACTCTCAGAGAGTCAGTGATTGCTGGAAAATGACAGCAATGGATGTGGGGAATGATGTCACTGGAATAAAATGGCTCTTATACTAAGATGCTGGACAGCCCAGAAGGAAGACAAGCAAAGTCACAGCCAGAAAATATCTGTTCTCCTAAGGAGAGACCAACTTTGCATTTCTCTCTGTGGCTTGTGTTGGCCAGGCCCTCCTGTTCACATAGCAGTGCAACATTGCCTTTGAGAACAAGCAGTGTTCACACAGGCTTTTTTGCTTATTTATTTTTAATTAATTTTTAAGACAAGATGTTGCTCTGTCGCCCAGGTTGGAGTGCAGTGGCATGGTCTTAGCTCACTGCAACCTCTGCCTCCCAGGCTCAAGTGATCCTCCCACCTCAGCTTCCCAAGTAGCTGGGACTATAGGTATGGGCCACCATGCCTGGCCAATGTTTTAATATTTTTAGTAGAGACAGGGGTTGGCCATGTTCCCCAGACTGGTCTCAAACTCCCAGACTCAAGCAATCCACCTGTCTTGGCCTCTCAAGATGCTGGGATTATAGGTGTGAACCACTGCTCTTGGCCCAAACAGACCTTTTTAAAGATTCATGGTATCTACACTGGCTTGGAGGAGAGGGCAGGTGAACAGGGCTTAGGGAAATATCCTGGGAGGGATGTAAGGTTAGCAGGTTGACTGTGTCTGGAGGTCACTTGCTTCTGAGAGTGTTGCAGTTGGGGATGTGCCACCTGAAAACCACCTAGACTTCAGGGTACTGAAGGTGCTTTCCTGCAGATGTTGAACAGAATTCCCTCAATTGCCCTTTGTCTTGAGCAGAGCAGATCTGTGTGGCTAATCTTCTTGGGGTCTAGCCCTGCACACTGTAACTACTGGAGACTGGTTTTCAATGAAATACATTAGTCAACTGTAATAAGCACTTGTCACAAGATGCCAAAAGAACACTGACAGTTTACATTACCCAGTGCTTAAGGAAACCACGGAAACAGTGATTATTGCATCACAGTTAGGTGAATAAATAACAAAAACAAATTAAGAAGAAAGATGGCAAAAAGATACTTCCGAATCTCTTTTATGGATCTTCACCTGCCATTTCATCCTTTTAAAACAAATGTGTGACTTGTCATTGAAATCATTAAGTTAAAAATGTCAAGTTGTAAAACTATTCAGATTGAAGGGGTATTTTGGAGACATTTTGAGATCATGCCTAGGAAAAACAACTTTATGGAAATGTTTCAGTCTTCTCCAACAAAAAATGATGAGCATGGTTCATTGCTGGGTTTCAGCACCAAAAAAAAAAAAAAAAGGTTAATCCATTTCAAAGTAACAAATCCTTGTTCTACCTTTGCTATAAACTCTTAAGCAATTTTTATTTCTAATCAGAGAAATAAAAGTGAGGTATATATTAAAACAGAGTAGTTCCCTTTTCTGTCCTGTGGTCCTGCCTAAGTCATGGAGTGAAGTGTTCTATGGGGCCACACATGATGTATTAGTCTGTTCTCATACTGCTAATAAAGACCTACCCAAGACTGGGTAATTTATAAAGGAAAGAAGTTTGATTGACTCGCAGTTCCACATGGCTGGGGAGGCCTCACAATTATGGCAGAAGGTGAATGAGGAGCGAAGTCACATCTTACATGGCAGCAGGCAAAAGAGCTTGTGCAGGGGGAACTCTCATTTATAAAACCATCAGATCTTGTGAGACTTATTTACTACCATGAGAACAGTATGGGAGAAATCACCCCCATGATTCTACTTCCACCTAGCTCTGCCCTTGACACATAGGGATTATTACAATTCAAGGTAAGATTTGGATGGGGACACAGACAAATCATATTAGATGCGATGAGGAGAAACGTTGTTTCTGTTGCTCATAATGCCTCTTTCTATAGGGTTTCTTGGTTACTTTTTTTCTGGCCCTTGACTGCCTGAGTCCTCCAGGTGTTCTCTACAGAATAGTGGAAATGACAGTCTGTTCTCTGGTAGCTTTGATCTAGGCTGGAGTCAGAGGGAACCTTTCCCCATTACCTGTGGGCATTGTCAGCTCCTGGCACCTGGACAACCAGGCTTGCATCAGGGACAGATGATCTGCCAGGAGCAGACAGTGACTTTCTTTATGGATATCAGTGACCATCATTTGAAGGTCACACCTAGTTAACTGAAAATGCAACTTGGAAACATTTTCAAAAAGCAGTAACTGGAAGGAAAAACTCCCTAGGTGATCCATTATGAATGACACTTGTCCCTGTGCTCAACAGAGTCCATTGCTCCAATGTTGAGTTTCCCATTCATTCTTTCACCCTATAGGGAACTCCTGGTATTTCCTCTACTACTTTTCTAATTAATAACAGTAGACAGATGAGCTCACTAAGATGGAATCATTGCTGTTATTCTCATAGATAGACCATACCTTTGTGTTACCAAATGCTCTGGCAGTAAGAGAGGTCCCTTAAAGAACAAATAGAATGCTTGTCCAAGAAATGTGGGATCACCCAAGTTTTAAACATGTCAAGGCAGTAACTGGTACCAATCTGTTTTTTAATTCCTGGGGGCCTGGCATCATGGGAAATTCCCCAGCCTGCTCTATTGTGGTTGTCTAGCCATAACCACTGTTGTTTACTTATGAAGTTTTTTTACATAAGAAGTTACATATGTAAAAAAAAAAAAGTTACATATGTAAAGTTTATGTATGAATTTACATATGAAGCTGGGTGGCCTTAAATGTTCAAGTGGATTTTTTTTTTTTCAAGAAAAAGAGTCACGGAGATAGGAAATAATTTGCTGAATAGAAAAATGTCATTTAAGAGTCCAAACTGTTGAGCTCCACGGCATAGTTCTCCTTTTGTGTTTTGGATAGACACACTAGCACATTATTTTAATTCAGATCTATTGACATTTTTGCTTTTTGTTTCCAATATTTTCTCTTTTGCTGGTTTGCTGTAGGTATTTTATGTGTAATAGGTTATTATAATTGTTCTCAAGATAGAGGAGAGTTTTCATAATAAGTGATAACTCATTAAAAGCCACCATAAAGACTGTTTAAGTTCAAATCAAAAAGAATTTCCTTAGCTCCTATTATGTGTCAAGAGTAGATATTCTGCTAATTTGCATGTACTACTCCCACTTTGTGGGATATACTTGCATATTCAAGTTATGGGAAATCAGACTGTTGAAGAAAGGTTTTCTTTTAAAGATAGCTTCATTGTAGGCTGGAGGACAAAGAACCAGTGGAGGTACAGCTGTTGTTTTTGATGCACAGAGTTACCATTGAATGGGGTTATTAATATTAGTTGAGTTAGTAATAATCTGATCACTCTATGAGATGACAGGTGAAGACACTATTTTGGGTATCATTTTGATAATGAATTTAGTAATGACACATAATAGATATCATGTTTCTTTTGTATTCATGGAGGAATGCATATTTCCGTGCCCGATTTCCCTCAAAGTACAGAACTCTTCCTTCAACAGCAATCATCATTCCTTCTCTGATTTTTATTTATCACGATACTTTGAGCAGCTCTGTAAAATCATAATAGACTTTTTTCAGTCTATGGTTGGCAGCCATATAAAACGAAGACAGAAAGGTTTATAAGGTTTTAGTTGTGCATCTGATGTAAAAATACACTGTATTACGATGCATGGATAAAAAAAATAGATGATTTCTGAGGCTTACGCACTTTTATTTCCTTTAATATGCCAGATTCTCTGTGCACTTCCTTTACTTTTAGGGTGATTTTTAATTAATTCTGACTAGTAAGCGTTATCATAAATCAGATAGTTGGATCCGACCTCAGATCTTGGCACTAACCATGTTGAAACATGCTTACATTATGCTCTGTGCTGCACTTGGCTGAGTACGGTGGGTGGGAAAGTCATCCGCCAAAGGGAGATACTGACATTTAAAATCTTGCTTCTTCACAAATCTTATCTTGACCTCAAGGACCCATCCCGACCATGCAGGCACACTTGAGGGGTCCAGGACTTTAAACCGTCCGTAAGGAGGCAGCTCTCAGTGCTCCCCTTTGCTCATCTAGTGGATATGGCTCTGTCTTCCCTGTGGCCTCTCTTAGCTGTGCAGTCTCATTTCTATTTTAAAGAACTTAATTAAAATTAATGCTGGTGTCCTCACAGAAGTTTTGGAACTCAATTATTAGTTGTTTGTCTTAGAGTGAAGACTTAGATAGCTTTTTATTTATTTATATTTATTATTTATTTATTTATTTGAGACAGAGTCTCACTCTGTTCCCCAGGATGGAGAGCAGTGGTGCCATCTTGGCTCACTGCAACCTCCACCTCCCAGGTTCAAGTGACTCTTCTCCTGCCTCAGCCTCCCAAGTAGCTGGGATATAGGCATGTGCCACCACACCCAGCTAATTTTTGTATTTTTAGTACAGGTGGGGTTTCACCATGTTGGCTAGGCTGGTCTCAAACCCCTGTCCTCAAGTAATCCACCCGCCTTGGCCTCACAAAGTTCTGGAATTACAAGCATGAGCCACCACACCTGGCCTAGATAGCTTTTTAAAATGAATTTTATGGGAAAACATACAATGTCTTCCAGGAGGTTGGGTTGAGAGTGTTCTTCTGCTCACTGTGTATGTCTATCAAATATTTTGTATTTTTTTTTCTTATATGTTTTGGCTGGAGTTAAAGGCTTTACAGTTTTTAAAACCTGATTTTTTACTTTTCCTTATGTTAGAAATAAGCTTAAGACAGGTGAGCAGACATAGAAAACCTGAATGAGATCATGGAAAATGCTAGATGTTCCCAGGATGTTACCAGTTGCCACTTTCTATGCCAGGTTCAGAGTTAATGGCCAAACAGATTCTTTACTTTTCTGTAGCTGTATTTGAGGCAAATGGAAATGACAGAGTGTTAATGTGGAGATCTATGTCCACTCCCGTCTTGCGGCTCTTGGGGACAGCTCTGTTTATGCCCTCTTGCCTCCCACTCAGTTATATATGCTTACGTGCTTCCCATGGAGGACACCTCTCCTGCAACTGAAGACCAGCTCTTGGCCCTGAGCAAGAAGTCTAAGGGTTCCTTGGCCTCAGGAGGCCTTTGGCTTAGAGTTGTACCCAGTTAGCCAAAACCTGCTACCTGTTAATAATGCTTAGATTTAAACCTCTGACTAGCCAGATAATATGCTGGTTTCTGTTCTTTTGTTCCATGGCTCCTCCTCAGGCCTCCTGGAGATTTACTCTGTGACCCCAATTCCTATTACTTCTCCCCAGTGTGACAGGGACTGAGCCTGCCTAGTTGAACTCATGGTCTTGACCCATTCAGCTTCCCTGTGCCTTCCAGTATGAGAATGGAATGAATGAGAAGGTGGAGCAATTGATGCTGAAACTTCTGAACTTTGCACAGCAGCAGTTTCAGATCCCAAAGTTGTTAGGGCTACTGGCCAGAGGCCAGGAAAGATAAATTAAACAGGAGCTAATTGCTCATAGCAAACTCTACTTCAACATTTTTCCCAAGACTATTAAGAAATAGTTGAGTGTTGCATTAAGTGAGAAACACCTGTCAGAATCTGAAAGAAGCAAATTAAAGTGTAATCTGGCAAATCCATTCTTGTAATGATCTCAAGTCATCACTGGCTAATGGATTTGGTTCATAAACTCTCACTGAGCCCCTCTGAGATGCCCAGCACCAAGCTAGGGCTGGGGATGAGGTGCATCAAGTCTCTGCTCTTGAAGAGCTCATAGCAAGTTGAGGAATAGAATCATAAATCACTGCAGTCTGATGTGGTGACTGTTATGGTAGAGGTGTGTGAAAAGTCCTGTGGGCACACGGGGAAGGAGTAGGCATCTTTAGCCGCACAGAGGATACACGTGGATGAATGGGGGCAGGAAGATGAGTTGCTGAAGGTCCTCTGTGGGGAAGAAACAGGTAGAATACTCACTCTGAGATTGATTGCTTTTCTAGTTTCTTTCTAAATATATGATATGAAAATAGAAATCATGAAACTCTATGAAATGTGCTTACAGTAACTGTCAAGAAGTACTAAACAATAAATAGAATGACTTCACCATAAATCTGGCAATGCTAACATCTTTTATTTTTTCCTTGATTGAATGTACCATTTTAGTGCCACTTAACAGTCTGGGTAAAGTAAGACTTTGTGTGTTAATTTCAGTACTGTGATTCTGAGTTTCTGATAGGAATGAACCATCATGATTAGCAGATCTGATCTATCCAAGGCAGACTGTCATGAAAATGAACACTAATTAATTTAAGCCAAGTTAATAAAATGATAAATTACTTATTACTGTCCAGATACCCTTAAAAATAATTATACTTTCACTTTTTTATTAGTTTATTTGTGCAGATGCTGGAACCAAACTAGCTGAGTCAACAATCCTGAGCAAGCAGATGATAGCCTCTGTACCTGGAGTAAGTCCTGACTGAATTCATTGTCTATGTACTTATATTTCATAGACTAGTAGTTAAGAATGTAGGCTTTAGACTTACATAAGGGTTTGAGGCCTGCCATTTACTAGCTGTGTGACTTTTGGAAAGTATTTTAACCTAAAATTCTTTGATTCGTATCATCTGTCGAACAGGATATAACAGGGTTTAACATATAGGTTGAGGATTGATTAATGCATGTAAAGTATATTAGCAAGGTGCCAGACATAGTAAATGCTGTGAAAATGTTATCTATTAAAATAATATTAACAAACATTGCCTATTTTTAGATATTTTAGTTATTTTCTATATTTTTCTGTTGTAATTAATATTCAAAGAACATCTTTATGCTTAAATCTTTGTCCATACTTCAGACTATTTCTTTATAATAGATTTCTGAAAGTAGAATGACAAGACTGTTTTTTTAAGTGTTCTTGATAGTGTAATACAAGGTTCTATGAGACAAAATCCCAATTCTCAGTGACTTATGAAAGTTTATTGTTTGCTCATGTGAAGTTTGAATGGGTATCCTGATTAGTAGGGAAAGGGGGAATTTCCATGCATACTCAGGGATCAGGTTTCTTCCATTATGTACCGTCCACTGCAATCAGCCTGATTGTGGTTGGGGAAAGGGAAGAGAATACGGCCCATGAGGTTTTCACAGGCCAGGTCTAAAGTGTGTTTTTTTCCTACTCACAGATTCTGTTGGCTAGAACTCAGTCACATGACCACACCCAACTGCAAGGGATTATGGGAAATGTAGTCTAGTAGTGGACCAAGGAAGAAGACAGGCCTGGGGAGTAGCCAGCCAGTCTCTGCTGCATATTTGCTGTTTCTTTTTTGCTTAATTCTTTAAAATTCAATATTTGCTACCTATGCAATAGCTAGAAAATAACATCCCTAATAATAAAAGGGTTACTGAAATCAGTAATTAAAAGACAAACATTCCAGCAACAACAGAAAAGCAGTGTAGGTCCCTTACTGATGATCACACTCAAAATAAATCTTTTACTCCCACTAGCAACCAATGAATTGTAAGTTAATATGAAGTATAAAAATATTTAAAAATATAAAAATTAAAATTGGCTAGCCAATTGGCAAGCTTTTCTCTTTTTTTAAAAAAACAACACTTCATCAAGGCATGAACAACGTATAGGAAGCTGCACATCTTTAATGTATGTGACTTGATGAGTTTGGAAATGAGTATATATTTATGAAACCACCACCATGATCTATGCCATAAATATATCCACCATCTCCAACAATTTCCTCCTGCCCTATTTATTTGTTTGCTTTTGTGTGTTTATCATTAGCAATAAGAGCACTTTACATAAGATCTACCCTCTTGGGAAATTTTTAAGTATGTAATACAGTATTTCTAACTCCAGGCACTACACTGCCCATTAAATCTCTAGGGCTTACTGATCTTGGACCCTTTGACTAATACCTCCCCCTTTTTTCCTCCTCAGCAGATCTTTCTCAATGATTAGACTTATTGGTGGTGAAATGAAACATTCTTGTAAGCCACTAGTAGTAGTAAAACAAACCTTGCTGGAGGGCAGTTTGACAATCTTCTTTTAGGAATATGTCCGAGAAAATAAATATGCACATGTTTATATCAAGTATGTTTATTAAAGCATCATTTAAAATAGCAGAAATATGGAAACAAAGTGTCTAACATCATAAAATAAGGTGCATCCATAGATAGACTATTATATGCCTATCAAATCAAAGTTTCAAATAAGATTTTAATGAATTAGAAAATGCTTATGATGTATTTAATTAAAAAGCAATTTAGAAAAGTGTTATCTCAACCTTATAATAATTATATGTATGTGTGTATGTTATATACATTTAAAAAATTTGTTTAAAAACTTGGAAGAAAATACTAACAGGAGTTTTCCCAGAGGTGGAGGACAGGAATTAGGATTATGGTGATTTCAATCTTAATTTTAGTGATCTGTATTTTCCAAATTTCCTATATTAAACATGTGTTACTTTTATAATCTAAGAAATGTAACTTTAAAATCAAATATAGGTTTTGAGGAAGAATTGGATATGATTTGCTTCAATTCATGAGTTTGAGTTTTGAATATTTTTAACTTTTTAATCATCAGTTTTTCTATGAAATAAATGTAGATCTTCTGAAACAAATGGAGCTTAACTTCTTTTGTTTTTTTTTTTCTTAAATAACACACCTAAGGTTATTCTTAAACTTTGCAAAGTAGAAAAAAGGGAGGAGAAATTGGAAATTGTATGTTTTGTTTTATAAGTATATGTGGCTCACTAAGATTCTCCTGACCATGCAGTGAATTTTAGGCTTTTCTTAGATGTAGTTGGCTGTCTCTAGAACAAAAGTGACTTGGTAATAGTAAATTCTTTGCTCTCATTTTTTTGAGATTCAAACTTAAAAGACAAATATTGTATAATGTTCCTAGTAATTATTTTCGGTGACATTTGCCCACTTGAAGTGGTATAAAATATTGCCTGTGAAAGAAACAAATCCCTTTCAAGAAATTCAAGAACAGAGTCTCCAGTCCTATTTGCATGACATGTGAAAGGTCAGAGAAAATGGAATAAATCGGGGGGAAATCCTTTCTTGCACGAAAGGATTAATATTCCAAAAGCAGGAACACAATAACCTTTTATAATTCCTTCACTTGATTTAAATTAAAAGAAGAAAACTTTGGAAAATACGAAATGCTTGGAAAACACTCTGACAGACTGCCAATGACCTTATTTTGCTGTTTGTTATCCTGTCAGAAGAACTGACAAGCGTAACATTCTAGAAGAGAGAGAAGGTGATATAGTTCAGTGCCGCACAGATTTACATGAATATGGGAAAATGAGAGCCACTGGGTGAGCTAGTTAAGTCTATAATGTTCCAGATTTTCCTAAAGAAAGCCGAGGAAGGCCTTTAGCATAGTATTCATCTGGCTTCAAAGACGGCCTCGTTTGATCCACTTGATACCCGGCCTGATGTGTGGCTTCTCTCATACGGCTTTGATACAGCAGCCTGCCTGTTCATTTTCCTTTGCTTTGCTTATAATCTTAAATTCACTGCATTCTCAGGGAGAGCAGGTTGATGCCATTTAACAACCTGAAACACAAGCTTGCTTTCTTTTCCTTCAAAACTTTTCAAACACACTTTGAGCGTGTGGGGAAGATGACCATTTTGTTTCTTTCTCTTATTTATCCCCTACCAAGAACTTGACAGTAATACATGTATCTGTTTAATAGTGTACCTACTGTGTATAAGAAGTTAATTTGCAAGTGACTTGACTTGCATGAGAATTTTTGACTCTTTCAACAAACATGATGCTTGTTTATATACTTTTTTGACAGAAAAAAGATTCAAGATTCTGGTGGTAGAATTTGGTGACGCATATTTTATGTGTAGCAAAGACTTCCCTAGAATAAGAAGGTGTTGCTATGTTTTGGGATGAATGAGGTCCTAAAGACTAATGGCATTACATAGGCTGAATCTTGGCATATAAAGCAGTTTAAAAACAAGCACACACACACAAAATCAGTCCAATTACCCAGTGGATAAAAAGCATTTAGTCCCATCTTCCATAGTCCTCTCCTGTTTCTTTGTTCTCCACCACAAACCTTCTATCAATTTTTGTCCAAATGCTGGGCAGACAGTCACAGCCTATGCTGAGAGTAATGGAGTGCATCAGAGATGCAGAAAGTGAAACTCCTTAGTAAACAATGTGAAACCAGAGTGAGGCAATCATTGCAGTCAGGGCAAAAACGAAGCTGTGACCCAGCTGTGTCCTTGTGTTTCAGTGTGGGACTGCAGCGATGGAGTGTGTGAGGCAATACATCAACGAGGTGCTGGATTTCATGGCAGACATGCACACGCTGACGAAACTGAAGGTGAGATGGCTGCCACCTGCTCATCTCTCAGGTTCACGAGATAGAGATGCTTTGAGAGAATTAAGCAGACCATGGGGAACTTATTGCTACCTGGGGAGGCGGCTGTGGCACTGCTGAGCCGGCCCTTGTCTTGGGGGATCAAAGAGCCGAGGTCCAGCCTTGCAAAGAGGAAAAGAGGAAAGGAAAGGATGGTCACATGGCATCAGCCACACGCATAGCTTTACTTCTGCCATATAGTCACTTCTCATAATACCTCTGTGAAGATACTATCCCCATTGTACAAATGGAGAAACTGAGGCTTGGGATGGTGTAGTACTTGCTCAAGTCACACTACTAAGTGGTAAAGTTGAGGCTGAACCTAAGATTCTTGTGACTCTCAATTCATTCTCTTTTTACCATGTAGCATCATTTAATTACCTTGGGCCTCAGTTTCCTCATTGGAAGAACGAATCTAATAATCCCTACTTTGCCTGACTGTTATGAGGTTTGATAAAAAATAATGTATGTGAAGAGACTTTCATAAACTGTAGCACATTATGCAAGCATATGCCATTTATTATTTTTTTGCTGCTTTGAAGGTATTTTCTTAAAGAAAATCATTAATGAAAGGGGATAGAACAAAAAGTAATTTGCGTATGGACAAAATCCCAGTGAAGTTGTTGAGCTTATTGAATTTTTGCAGGGTGGAATGAATTGCTGATGCAGGTTCACTTTCCTGCTATGATTCAACCAGGGAGCTAAAAGATGAATAGTTTGAGAGATCTGAGGAAGTCCGTAGACAGAGGGCAGAAGAGAATCCAAACATGGTCCAAGGAGCAGCCAAATTGCAATCTGGCACAAGATGGTTCCTTTTTGATAATTAGGACCTAGTGATCCCGGAAGTTCATCAGCCAAAAATACGGTCCCTTAATCACTGAACTGTTCCCTGGCTCTGCTCAGATGATGAAAGTGGTTTTTGGTATAGTGATAGATTTGCAAATGCCAGGCAGAAAGTAGAATCAAAACTTCAACTGATAATATCTCACGATATGTAAACCCAGTCATTTCTTAATGAGCTCCCCTGTTGTTCGCTCCTGCGCCGGTTACTGCTTGCTGAATCTAATTGCCCACACTTAAATGACTTTGCTGTACAAAGAAGGGGAAACAATTATTGCCTAAACATGTTTAGGTTGTTTTGCAGATGCTTTGGAAAAATAATAAGTAAGAACCATGATTATCAAAATATCGGGAATACAGACATAATCTAACCCTCTGATTTTACCTATTAGGAAACAGAGCAGAAGGATCCAGTGGCAAGTGGCTTATCTAAGGCCATGGGACTAGCTAGGAGATACCTGGGTCTAGAACCTCAGTCTGAATGCCTAGTTCAGTGGTTTTCCCACTGAGCTCATAATGAGCAAAGAAATCTTTCTAAAGTAATTCGACAAATATATCTGAGCACCTATAATGTCATGGCACTTTTCTAGGCATTAGCGATGCTGTAATGAGCAAAAGCAGACACAGTAGCTGCTCCCATTTAATTTATAGTCTGGTAGTGGAGGCCAACTTTAATGAACATTTCACACAAAGTACAGTAAAAATTTGTCTCTCACAATTGCTATGAAAAGAGATAGAAAGCAACACGGACCTGGCCAGGGAGGTCAGGGAAGGCTTCCCGGAGGAAGTGACACTTGAGCTAACATCTGAACAATTAGGTGAAGAGAGGCGAGAATGGCATTCCAGACAAAGGGAATAGCAGTGGGAAGGAACACGGAGAACCAACGCAGCTGGAGCCGCAGGCTGAAGGGATGAGATGCAGAGCTCCACAGTAGCTAGATCGTTCTTGCTTTGTGGGCCATGCTAGGGAACTTTCCCTCCCTTTATCCTAAGAACAGTGGGAAGGCTCTGAAGAAGTTAAGCAGGTCGTGTGCTTGCAGTGGCGAGAAGTGGGGTGGAAATGGTAACCTGATCTTTTCAAAGAATGGCCTGGAATGAATCCAGGTGTCGGCTAGAGTTACAAAATACCATTCGGTTTTGTAGAGCCACATGAAGACATGTTCCCAGCCTCTGCATGAAGATACCTTTGGTGGACATCTCAAAGTGGGACTGGCCCAGATTGCAGCCATGGACATCTCCCGGGGCAACCACAGAGATAACAAAGCTGTGATCCGCTATCTGCCTTGGCTTTATCATCCCCCCTCTGCAATGCAGCAAGGGTAAGACCTTATTATTCCGGGAATGAGGATATGGAAGGGAGGAAACACCCCTAAGTTTCCTGGGGCTCAGCTGGAGTTAATGAGTACATTGAAGATTTATGAGAGTGGAATATACTTGGTTAGGAAGATGGAAGTCAAGTCCCATCTCCATACGTACTTGCTGACCCAGAACGCTCTGTGACAAGCTGTCAAAAAATAAACTTGTCCTCCCACAAAAACCTCAATCATCCTAATGAAGAATGAAAATTTTGAGCTTAGAATTGCCACTTTAATGCTTTATTTCAACTAGTTAAGTAAATTAATAATAGGTGTCTATCAATATAGCATGGTCTTTGCCTTCAAGCAGCTTAGATTGTAGCTGGAACAAAAGTTACGGCAGGGATGAAATCGGGGCAAGGTGGTGCAAGCCCCTGATCCCGCCTTTTAGGGAGGCTAAAGAAGAGAGAGGCATTGTGGGTTTGTTGACTTGGGAACTCAGGGCAGGTTTGAGCCTGCCCTTTTGCATGGTCAGCCTTCCTGTCCGGAGGCAAAGTGTAGAGTGGAAATGAGAAGGGTGGGAGGAGAGAATATCTCCTCTCCTTCCTCCCCTCTACTGGGGATGCCAGGGAAGAAATTTCTGAAGAGAGGAGTGGAAGGAGTTTCGAAAAAGAAGCTAGTCAGAGACAGCCAGGTTTGTGGAAGAATGCTGTGTAATCCTGTGTCACTGAAGGCTGTTCTTTTCTCAAGAAGCTGAGATCCAGGATTACAGTGGAAAACAAGAAAAACAGATACATCTTTTTTTTGACACTCAATTGCCTTGGCATTTGGTTTTATGTGATTGCCTGCAAGACCACACTTTTAATCCCATCCTTCAATAAGCATTTGTTATGTACTCAATGAAACAGAAAACGTAAGATTATTCTTTAACACGGCTTCTTCTCTAATAGACCTAAGGAATTCATCGAGTGTGTCTCCCACATCCGACTGTTGTCGTGGCTGCTGCTGGGTTCCCTCACTCATAATGCAGTGTGTCCAAATGCCTCCTCTCCCTGCCTGCCCATTCCTCTGGATGCAGGCTCCCATATTGCAGACCATCTTATTGTTATCCTGATTGGATTTCCAGAGCAATCAAAGGTAAGTGATTTCTGCAAGATTAAGACCATATGTATCACAATTGCTAATGGAAACCTTATCAGCCAATTATGTTTCTTCTGAGAAGAAAATGCATCTTATCACTTGCCCTCCTGTGGATGTTAGAAACACAGCTTTGTGCTAATGTCTCATTTAAAGTTGTTTAGATTCCCAGACTGTCTTTCCCCCATCCCCAAATTGTTTTTCGGGTTACGTTTATGAAGATAAATTATGGAGACAAGCAAGAGTTGGCTTCCCAAGCTTTTCTGTCTCAAAATAATGAAGAGAAATAAAAGGCTAGAAATATAATCAAAATTCTGTGATCAGTTTTTAAGACCAAAGACAAAATGGAGGAAGATTTATTCTCTATCTAATTCTTCATATACCATCTTTTTAACTCAAGTCTCTAGAGATACGAGAAAATACAAAGTGAAAACAGGAAGGCCAGTTGGGAACTCACTAAAGCTCGCATTGGCATGACCTACACAGGAGAACTTTGTAAACTGCAGAGACAGATGATGTGCTAAAGGGAAGAAAGTAAACCCAAGGCAGGCACCCATCATTAGCCCATCCAGGCAAACCACACACATTGGTACTAATCAGCCCCAAGGAGCCAGGGGACATTCACAGAGCTTAGGCAAGTTCTGGGAGGTCACAGTGGCCCTGGGGACAGCTCAGGTTTGGGACAGGGCAACCTGACGATGTGATAAAATAGTGCACCCATCCCAGTGATCTGAATGATGTTCACAAAAGGAATTAGGCAGTCGATTCCTAATATTTCAGCCCAGATCTGGGTTTGATTCCTAACTATGGTACTTGTGATTTTGTGAGCTTGGCAAATGTATCTAACCTTTCTGTTATTCAGATTTTCATCTGTAAAATAGATAAGGGGATGATTGGAGAGCAGTGGTGGGGATCTAGGAAAGCCTTTGGCGCCGCCCCTGGCGTGTTGTAGGTGCTCTCTCCACGTGCTTTCCACTAGAAGGAGCATCTCTAGGAGGATCTCTGCTGCTTCTGCTGCTTATGAAGTATCACCTCCTTTACTCCCACTTTTTGAAGAGGCTACTATTATCCCCATTTTACAGATGAGGAAACATCCTAAGATGGCAGAATGATTATTCTCCCTAATCTAGTTTAGGGATGGAAATGTCAGTTTCATTAAAGGGCAAGGGAGTGGGTAGGTTTCTTCAGCAAATTAAGGTGCCCTCTCTTCAAAAATATGCTTTGTTCTTTGAGCACACTCCCACTGGGGGAGAAGAGAGCAGACTGTCTTAAGGTGATGAATCACAACTTTGTAACTGTGAGATAATGCCTCTGTGCTTCGACTGTGCTCCCTGGCAAGACCAAAGCCATGCAAGGAAGGCTCCGTGGAGGGCCACAGACTGCTGGGATGCAATGCACAGATGCCGTCTTCTTCCCTTCCAGACCTCCGTGCTGCACATGTGCTCCCTCTTCCATGCGTTCATCTTTGCTCAGCTCTGGACAGTGTACTGCGAGCAAAGTGCCGTTGCTACAAATCTCCAAAATCAGAATGAATTCAGCTTCACGGCCATACTGACAGCCCTGGAATTTTGGAGTAGGGTGACACCAAGCATCCTTCAGCTAATGGCCCATAACAAAGTGGTGAGTTCATGGACAAGTTTTCCTTCTGAGATGGACTCTCAAAATGTCCACACCACTCCTAATCCTCACACTCTCTGTTTTCACAGATCTCAGTTATAAGGTTGTATAAATAGATCGGGGATTCATTACCTTAGAAGCTGGATGTTCTGCTTGTATAAGCATTTTGATTAAAAATAAGCATTTTGATTAAAAACAAAATAAACAACAGTTCAAGAGATCTATTGTACACCATGGTGACTACAGTTAATAACAATATATTGTATTGAAAATTGCTAAGAGAGAAATTTCAAATGTTCTCACCCCAAAAAATAAGTATGTAAGGTAATACACATGTTAAACAGCTTGATTTGGCCATTCTATGATGTGTGCATATATATATATATGTATATATATATATATATATATACACTTTTATGTTGACATATAAATATAAAAAAGCAAACAAGTACAGTTATTAATATTAAAAATAAGTTTTATTTTTTTCTGCCTAACATCAAATAAATGTTGTATGAAATTTCTACCTTTAAGGGTTGTTTGATGTTATAATATCAGAGGCTTAGGAGTGAGATTCATATTACTTGAGGATTTCAAAGCAATTTGGAAAAACCTTAGCCAATTAGGTTATCTATTTGTGGTGGTGTAACAGTAGACTGACCACTGGTGTTCATTCTACTTTGGGCTCAAAGCCTGAAAAGATCCTTACCTTGTGAGTTGCCTTTTAAGGACCTGTGCTCCCCAGTCTTCAAATCCAGTACTATTGAATGTAGGTGGATTACTAAGAGAGGGGCTGCTCCAGAGCTCATTTGAAAATGTCTGGGGTATGGCTAGCCTAAGCCCACTTCATTGAACCAGCATGGAGTATTCCTCCTGGAGTCAAGGTTGGAGGACGTATGGAAGGAATTTACAAGGGAATCCTTTGGTTCTGACTCCTATATTGGAGGAGGACTCTCAGCTGGGAAAGCTGCAACCAGTGTCTTGGTTATGGGGACACCATCAGTAGAGTTCTTGTCTGTGAGGAGCAGGGGACCTGGAGGAACACCGTAATGATGATTTCAGTGTATCCGAAACCCAACACTGCACTGCCCACAAATGGCAGTCAGGAAATGTTTTTTTAATTGATTGAATAATAGTCTAAGAAAGGGTTTTTTTTGTTCTTAATTAGAAAGGGGATTGTATATTTCCTTTAGTGAATCACTTTGTTCTTTAGAGATGCAAAAGATACAGGCAATTTTATGTGTAGAGAGATGTTTTAGGTCAATGTAAAGGAAGTTTATGTGAAAATCTTAGAGTGTGAATAGTTTTGACTGCTGTGGAAAATAATTACATTTATTGGATCACAGATTCTGGGGCTAATGAAGAATTTGGAGATGAAACATTCTATTCTGTTATTTCACAGACAACAAAACTGAGGCCTTAATCTTAAGCTAACTTAAGCTAGAGATTAAAAATTTTCCTTCTATCATTAGTTTTTTGATACCAAGAAATACCTCTCCTCCAAGTCACTCTCCAAATTCATGTAAAATTTGTTGCACATGAATTTTATGCAAATGATATTACAAAAGAATTTGAATTAATTTCATTCTGAAAATGTTGTTAAACTGTATAAGCCAGTCTGGTAAAATCTCCCTGGAATGTTTAAAATCCAGCCTTAGGCATTTCTGATGAGGGACATCACCGCTACTGTCTTTGAACTGTCGTAAGCATGGCTGCCTTGTCCCACAGAAAATAAAGCCTCAGAGGCATATCTGCAGTAAATTAAACAGTTATTGCAGATGAAGATGCTGTGTAGAAAGGATCAAGATAGAGAAAGGGACTCACATCCAAAGAGTTCTGTAGTTAGAAATGAAGGAAGCAGAAGCCATTTATCCCCTGGTGTGAGTCAGTGCAGTGCAGATTAGTGAGATCAATGCCTAATTTCCATTGGCAGCCCTGAGTTGAATGAGGAAGGCATGACAATTACTAAGCCTCTGGAGCTTTTTAAGATTCTGTTTCTGGTTTGAAGTTTCAGAGGTGAGTGAACACTACTGAATGACTCCTATGGTCATTATGCAGAAAGACCTCGTGGGCACAGGACATCGGTCTTCTGCAACTGCAAACAAGTTTGTGAGGTTTCTATATCACTGGCAGTGAAATTAACTTTCACATTTGTTGTTTCAGATGGTAGAAATGGTGTGTCTCCATGTGATTAGTTTAATGGAGGCATTGCAAGAATGCAATTCAACTATTTTTGTCAAGGTAGGAAAACCTATGATTTTTATAGACCATTTCTTACTGCTAAAAACAAGTGTGGATTTATGTTGAAGGTACTTTCTGAAGAGAATTTAGTTTTAGCATTCAGAGTTGGGGCTGGAGAATTGAGGCTCCCATAACAAGCCTTTACAAAAGGGTTATTGTGTTAATTTTGCTCTTGGGCTACCACTGTGACCAACTTCACCTGGGTTAAATACATCAGACCAGGCCAGGCATGGCGGCTCATGCCCTTAGTCCCAACATTTTGGGAGGCTGAGGCAGGAGGATTGTTTTG
This sequence comes from Cheracebus regulus, assembly GCA_963574635.1. Taxonomy (NCBI): domain Eukaryota; kingdom Metazoa; phylum Chordata; class Mammalia; order Primates; family Pitheciidae; genus Cheracebus; species Cheracebus regulus. The sequence goes on along the minus strand of CAUYQU010019178.1, from coordinate 89,019 downwards.
AGCTCAGAAGTTTGAGACCAGCCTGGGAAACATAGTGAGACTGTGTCTTTCCAGAAAACAAAAAAAGACCATGATTTTATGTAACACAAGTGCTTAAAATATTACTGGGGAACATTGATGTGAAAATTACCTTATACTAATATAAATCCCCTTACCTTGCAAAAGATATCCAGAAAACCAAGGAAAATAGTCTGTAATCATCTGACTTGGTATCTGCTACTTTCTCTAAAACAAATTAATTTAGTTTCAAATAATATTATTTTAAATTGTCATTATACAAGATATAAAGTAATTCAAGCCTTTGCCATCTACCCTCCCTGCGTATTTTCCCCTCATCAGAAACAGACTAGTGTGATACAAAAACAAAAGAGTAGATCACTTCTTTCTGCCTCCCCTCTTTTTCCTTCCTTCCTATCATTCCACCTCTTTGTCTCTCTGTTCCTTCTTCCTCTTGTTGTATCTCTTGTATTTCTTTATCTTTCACTTTTGTATTCTATTATCTTGGCCACCGTCACCACCATCACCACCCACCAGGGGGCATCAATTTGGAACCTTATAACTTGCTGTTTCATTGCTTGGTTAACTCCACTCTTCAACAAAGAACATTTGTCACATTCACTAACACTATGCTGAAGAAAAGCAGCCCATTTTCAGGGAAAACTTGACTATTACCAGAACAGCACAAGATCATTGGTTCTAATGGGTTAGATATATCATATCTAGCTTGATATAGCAAACGTCAACACTGTTGGAGTGCAGTGGTGCAATAATGTGCATATGGTAAAGGGTACATATTTAAAACACACAGTTTGGTAAGTCTTGACTTACGTTATGTCATGCACCACAATCAAGGTAATGAACATATCCATCACCTCCAAAAATTTTTTCAGGCCGGGCACGGTGGTTCATGCCTGTAATCTCAACACTTTGGGAAGCTGAGGTGGGCAGATCACTTGAGGTCAGGAGTTCGAGACCAGCCTGGGCAACATGGTGAAACCCCTTCTCTACTAAAAATACAAAAATTAGCCAGATGTGGTGGCACATACCGGTAATCCCAGCTATGCAGGAGGCTGAGGCCGGAAAATTCATTGAACCCAGGAGGTGGAGGTTTCAGAGAGCTGAGATTTTGCCACTGCACTCAAGCCTGGGAAACAGGACGAGACTCTGTCTCAAAAAGAAAAAAGCAAAAAAAAAAATTTTTCATACCTTTTTATAATCCTTCTGTTAGGTTACTCATCTCCTGTCCCCAGGCGACTACCGATCTGCTTTCTGTCACTGTAGATCAGTTTGCACTTTCTAGGATTTTCTTTAAATGGATTCATACAGTATATGCATTTTTTAAACCTTCTTTCACTTGTAATAATTATATTGAGATTAATCCATATTGTTGCATGTATTAGTGGATCATTACTTTTTATTTCGGAGTAGTAGTCCACTGTATGAATATACCAAATTTTGCTTATCCATTTATCAGTTAATTGACATCTAGGGTGTTTCCAGTTTAGGGCTTTTACAAATAAATCTGCTATGAAGATTCATGAAGATGTCTTTGTATACATATATGCTTTCACATATGTTGGGCAAATACCTGGGTGTAGAATGTCTGGGCCATACGACAGGTGTATATTTACCTTTTAAAAAATTGTTTTCCAAAGCTGTTGTGCCCTGTTACACCCCATATATGAACAGTGTCTGAGCATTCCAGTTCCTCCACATCTTTATCAACACTTAGCATAGTTAATCTTTAAGATTAATTATTCTAAGAGCTGTGTACTGGTGTCTTGTGGTTTTAAGTAGCATTTTCCTGTTTGCTAATGGCGTTAAGCATCTTTTCATGTACTTATTTGCTGTCCATATGTCTGCTTGGTGAAGCATCTGTTAAAATTATTTGCCCATTTTTTATTGGGGTTTTTTCCTTATTACTGAAGTTTGAGATACAAGTGCTTTATCAGTATGTGATTTGCAAAGATTTTTCTCTGTGGTTTGTCTTTGGAATTCTTAATTTTGATGAAGTAACATTTACCAATTTTCTTTTCTTTTATGAATCATGCTTTTGGTGTTGTGTTTTAAAAAAATCTTTGCCTAATCCAAAAATCATAAAGCGTTTTGTTTGTGTTTTATTCTAAGTGTTATCTATTTTTTCCCTTGGGTGTTAGTTTATGTCTGTGATCTGTTTTGGGTTAACCTTTGTATATGGTGTGAGGTGTGGCTTGAGGTACCTTTTATGCATATGGATAGTCAGTTATTCCAGCGTCATTGTTAAAAATACTATCCTTTCTCCATCAAATTGTATTTGCACTTCTGTCAAAAAGTGAATAACTATACAGTCCTATTTCTGCCTTCTTGATGCTGTCCCATTGATCTCTGTCTTTTTTTTTATTTTTTGAGACGGAGTCCTATTCTGTCGCCCAGGCTGGAGTACAGTGGCACAATCTTGGCTCGCTGCAACCGCTGCCTCCCAGATTCAAGTGATTCTTCCGCCTCAGCCTCCTGAATAGCTGGGATTACAGGCACCCAGCACCATGCCCGGCTAATTTTTGTACTTTTAATAGAGATGCAGTTTTGCCATGTTGGCCGGGGTGGTCTCAAACTCCTGACCTCAGGTGATCCACCCACCTTGACCTCCCAAAGTGCTGGGATTACAGGTGTGAGCCACTGCACCCGCCCGTTCTCTGTCTAGTTTTATAACACACTGCATGACTGTAGCTTTTTAATATTCCTTAAATTCAGGTAGCATTAGTCTTCTAAATTCATTCATCTTTTTCAAAGTTGTTTGGCTAGTCTACGTCCTTTGCATGTCTAGATAAATTTTAAAATTGGTTTGTCAGTTTCTACAAAAAGATTGTTGGGGGCTGGACACAGTGGCTCCTGCCTCTAATCCCAGTGCTTTGAAAGGGCGAGGAGGGAGGATTGCTTGGGATCAGGAGTTTAAAACCAGCCTGGGCAGCATGGCAGCATATTGAAACCATGTCACTACCCAACCCCATCTAAAATTTTTTAAGTTAGCTGGGGATGGCAGCATATGCCTGTAGTTCGAGCTACTTGGGAGGCTGAGGTGGTAGGATCCCTTGAGCCCAGGAGGTTGAGGCTGCATTGAGCCATGATTGCACCGCTGCACTCCAGCCCGATGAGCAAGATCCTGCCTCAAAAAAAAAAAAAAAAAAAAAAAGGTTGGGAATTATATTGGGATTGCATTGAAATATAGATTAGTTTAAGAAAATTAGGATCTTAACAGTATTGACTCTTCTGATTCACAAACACAGATCTCTCCATTTATTTAGATCTTCTTTAAATTTTCTCAGGAATTTTTGCAGTTTTCCATATTCAGGCCTAGCATATTTCTGTCAAATTTATCTCTAAGTTATCATATTTCTATGTTATTGTAAATGGTTTGGTTTTTTACATTTAAATTTCTGATTGTTCATTGCTGTTATTTAAGAATACAACTCATTTTTATCTTGTTCTTCTACCCTGCAACCTGTTAAACCCATTTATTAGTTTTAGTAGCTTTTTTTTGTAGATGTTATCAGATTTTCTACATGGAAAATAATTTCATGTGCAAATAAGGTTATTTTTTTTCTCTTCCTCTTCAGTCTTTGTGCTTTTTATTTCTTCTTATTTCATTGCTCTGGATAGAACCTCCTATACAAGTCGAATAGAAATGGTGTGAGCAGAAAACTGCCTCGGTCATGATCCTAGGAAGAGAGCATTCAGCCTTTCATTATTAAATATAAATGCTAGCTGTCAGTTTCTCATCAATAACCTTTATCAGATTGAGTAAGATTTTCTTCTGTTCCTAGTCTGCCATGAATTTTTGTCAGGAATGGACACTGGATTTGTCAAATGATTTTTCTACACCCTTTAAGATGGTCTTACAACTTTTCTTTTTAACTGTATGCTTGGTGAGTTTCACTGATTGATTTTTGAATGGTAAACCACTTGTATTCCTGAGACGAACCATACTTGGCCATGATGAATTATGCTTTTTATATCTTGCTGAATTCAATTTGCTAACTTGTTAAAATAATTTTTGCATTGTTGTGCATGAGGCATACTGAACTGTAATTTTCTTTTTTTGCAATGACTATATTTGGATTTGATTTGATATCAGGGCAAATATTAGGGATTTGGTATTGGGGCCTCATAGAATGAGTTGGGAAGTATTCCTTTTCTGTTTTCTGAAAAAGTTTGTGTGGAATTGATACTATTTTTTCCTTAAATACTTAGCAGAATTCACCAGTGGAGCCACTTTGGCCTAGAATATTCTTTGCAGAAGGGTTTTTAACTACAGATTTAATTTTAAAAATAGATATAGGGTTATTCAAGTTATCTGTTTATTTTTCAGTGCACTTTGGTAGTATGTGTCTTTCAAAGAATTTGTCAATTTCATTGACATAGTTAATTTTATTGGCATTGTTGTTCATAACATGCCCTTATTTAAAAAAAATATTTGTAGTATCAATAGTTATGCACCTCTTTAAGTCATCATATTTCTGGTTTTCTGGGTAGGGAGCGCTCACTCTGTTGCCCAGGCTGGAATGCAGTGGTATGACCACAGCTCACTGCAGCCTTGAACTCCTGGGCTGAACTCAAGTGACCCTCTTGCCTCAACCTCTTAAGTAGCTGGAACTATAGGCACGTGCCACAGTGCCTGGCTAATGATTTGTTACTTCTCTATTTTTTTTTTCCTTATCTGTCTGGATAGAGATTTATCAATTTTAGTAAGCTTTCTGTTTTACACACACATGCGCACACACACACACACGCTTGTTTGTTTCCATTGATTTATCTCTCTTGTTTTTCTGTCATTGATTTGCTCTTTATTATTTTCTTATTTCTGATTACTTTGGATTTAATTTGCTCTTCTTTTTCTAGTTTCTTAAAGTTGAAGTGGAGCTCATTGATTTGAGACTTTTCTAATATAAGTGATTAGTGCTATAAATTTTCCTCTAAGCACTGGTTTAGCTGCATCCTACAATTTGGTATGTTGTGTTCTCATTTCCATTCAGTTCAAAATACTTTCTGACTTCTCTTTTGCTTTCTTTCTGGCATTGATTATTTAGAACTATATTGTTTTGCTTCCAAATATTTAAAGATTTCCAGAGGTTTTTCTGTTATGGATTTGTAATTCTAATGTGATCAGAGAATATACTTTATATAATTTGACTCATTTTAAATTATTGAGACTTGCTTTATAGACCAGAATACTGTGTATCTTAGTAAATGCTCTGTGTGCACTAGAAAAGAATGTGTCTTCTGCTGTTGTTGCTTGGAGGTTCCTATGTAAGTTAGTTCAAATTTGTTGATTGTATTGCTCAAGTCTTCTATGTTCTTCTTCTTATAGCTGTTAACTTATTCTATTACTTATTGAAAAAGGGGTTTTGAAATATCTCTCAATGTGGATTTATTTTTGCTTAATGTATTATGAAGCTCTGTTATTAGGCTTATACATGTTTAGGATTGCTGTATTTTCTTAATGAATTGAAATTATGAAATGTCATCTTTGCTAATATTTTTAGTTTAGTTGTTTTGTTTTTGCAATGGAGTCTCTCTCTGTTGCCCAGGCTAGAGTGCAGTGGGGGCGATCTTGGCTTGCTGCAGCCTCCGCCTCCCAGGTTCAAGTGATTCTCATGCTTTAGTCTCCTGAGTAGCTGGGACCACTGGCACCTGCCACCACACCCGGCTAATTTTTGTATTTTTAGTACAGAAGGGTTTTCACCACGTTGGCCAAGCTGGTCTTGAACTCCTGACCTCAAGGGATCCATCCACCTTGGCCTTCAAAAGTGCTAGGATGACAGGTGTGAACCAATCTGCCTGGCCTGAAAAAACTTTGGAAGGTGATAGATATGTTCTTTGTCTTGATTGTGGTACATGGCATAATGTAAGCCAAGACTTAACAAACTGGGCATTTTAAATATGTACCATTTACCACATGTACATTATTGCTCCACGGCACTCCAACAGTTTTGACAGTCCAGCTTTCTTTTGACTAATGTTAGGATGGTACATATTTTTTTTTTCATCTTTTTACTTTTAACCTGTCTGTCTTTGTATTTAAACTGCATTTCTTATAGTTAGCATAAAGTTGGATATTGCTTTAAAAAAAATCCAATCTGACAATCTCTTCCTTTTGAGTGGGGTTTTTAGATCATTTTCATTTAATGTGTTTTGTGATATTGTTGGGTTTAAATCTATTATCTTACTGCTTGTTTTCTATATTTCACATCTGTTCTTTGTCTCTTATTCTCTCTTTTTGTGCTTTCTTTTGGATTAAGGTTTTTATGATTAAATTTTGGATATAATTTCCTTTTATTTGTCTAATTAAGATAAACTGAGATGGCAACTAGGGTCATTAACTTGAGAACTTTCTTCTTTTCAAACATCAGCATTTAGTGCTCTAAATTTCCTTTCAAGTACTGTTTTAGCTGCTTTCCCCCAGATTTTGATATATTCTCATTTCCATTCAGATCAGAATGTTAATTTCCAGTTTGGTTTCTTCTTTGACCTATAAGTTATTTAGAAGTGTGTTTTTTAATTATCTCATTAGCTATATGTCTTTGTTGTTGTGTTAGTGGTTGATTTAGAGTTTATAGTATACATTTTTAACTGATCACAGTCTGCCTTCAAGGGATATTATACCACCTTATATACAAAAATTGTACAGTAATATACCTCCATTTCCTACTCCCTTACTTTGTGCTATTATTGTCATACATTTTACTTCTATATATTTTATAAAGCAAACCATACATTATTATTTTTGCTTTAAACAGTTATCTTTTAAAGAGCTGTCAAACAAATTTTATATTTGCTACTATTGCCATATTTATATTTGCCATTTTTAGTGCTCTTCATTTCATTCAATGATCTAAACATTCATCTTTTATCTTTCCTTCTACCCAAAGGATTTTCTGTAAAGTCTCCTGTGCATGTCAACTGGTGATTAATTATTTTAGCTTTTGTATGTCTCAGAAGCTTTATTTTGCTTTCATTTTTTAAAGAAAATTTCACTGGGTATTGAATTCTAGATGGACAGTTTCAAAGTTTTTTTTTTTTTTTTTTCTCAATACTTTAAAGATACTGCTCCTCCATGGTCTTTTTGTTTACATTGTTTCCAACAAGAAATCTGTCATTCTTATGTTTTTCATCTTTTTTCTTTGGCTGCTTTGAAGATTTTGTCTTTGCCACTATGGTTAAGCAATTTGCCTATATTAGGCCTTGGTAGAATTTTCTTTATATTTCTGGTGCTTGGGTTTGGTGAGCTTCTTGAATCTTTGGATTTCTAGTTTTCATTAGATTGAAAAAGTATCAGCCATCATTTCTTTAAATATTTTATTCAGTGCCTCTACTCAACATGCTCAGTCTTTCTTCTGCCTTCTTGACCATATTGAATATAGTTATCATAACTGTTTTACTGCCCTTTTCTACTAGTTCTGTTATCTGCGTCTGTTTTTTTTTTTTTTTTTTTTTGAGATGGAGTCTTGCTCTATTGCCAGGCTGGAGTGCAGTGGCGCCATCTTGGCTCACTGCAACCTCTGCCTCTCGGGTTCAAGCAATGCTCCTGCCTCAGCCTCCTGAGTAGCTGGGACTATAGGCACACACCACCACACCCAGCTAATTTTTGTATTTTTTAGTAGAGACAGGGTTTCACCATGTTGGCCAGGATGGTCTTGATATCTTGACCTCATGATCCACCCACCTCAGCCTCCCAAAGTTCTGGGGTTACAGGCGTGAGCCACTGCACCCAGCCATCTGTGTCATTTTTGTTTTGTTCCTGTTGATGGATTTTTCTCCTTATTTGTGTGTCACTTTTTGGTTTGTTTGTTTCTTAGCATGTCTAGTAATTTTTATTTTATTTTTGACATTGTGAATTTGACTTTCTTGGGTGATGAGTATTTTTTGTATTCATATAAGATACTCTTAAGCTGTATTCTGACATAGTTACGTAACTTACAAATATTTTTATCCTTCTGAGACTAACATTTAATCTTTGTTAGGTGTTGATCAGAGCAGCAATTTTTCTAGGGCACGTAGTTCTTCACTACTGCTGCTGTATACCACTATCCTTATCAGTACTCTCATGATGTTCTATGAGTTACATAATTTTTCCACTCTGACTAATAGAAACACAAAATATAATCACCAGGGGATTTTTTTCTTGCAATATTTTTTTTTTCTCCAGTATTGGGTAGTTTTTGTAACTTGCATATACTGGCCAGCACTCAGCTAAAGACTCAGAGGGACCCCTTTCCAGATCTTCGAAGTTGTCTTTCTCTCTCTCTAGCTCTCTCCTGTTCTGTATTCTACCTTGCAAACTGTAGTCACTTTGACCTCCCAGGGCTCCTGGCTACCTCTCCTCACTCAGGAAGACTGCCAGGCTCCACCTGCATTCCTGCTCCCTGTGCTATTACCTGAAAGCTGTCTCTAGGCAATGAGCTGGAATATCATCAGGCTCACCTAGTTTGTTTCTTTTCCTTCAGTGATCTCTGTCCTGCATTTCTTGATGACCAGTGTCTGAAAACCATTGTTTCATATAGTTTGTCTGGATTTTTAGTTGTTCTGGGCAGGAGGGTAAATCTGGTCTTTGTTACTCCATCTTGGCTGAAAGAGAAAGTTTCACCACCAATTTTAATTTTGAGGGCTGGAATAAGCAGGATTGAAATGATTATGCAGAGTATGAGGGCCTGGCTTCTGCTTTTCTAAGCTTGTTTTTCATGACCCTTCTTCCAACCAATCAGAAAGTCTTCTGCTTATTCTGTAGCAGGAACCAAGATAAGAGGAAGGGTAGCACTTTTATTTTTGTGAAAAAGAACCTCTTTTTTAAATGTCCTTCAGTTTTCAGGATATTGTTTCTGGAGAGGGAAAAAAAAAAACCAACAACCAACTTTACTCCATTATAACATTACAGAGCCCAAGATAAATCACATCTAATTCTTACTGACAGTTCTGAAGGAGCCACTAGCAAAGGAGAATGAAAATGAAAGTTGTTCAATAAGTCAAATTAACATTCCTGAAATAGGATGATGGCTGGGTTATATCATGTCATCAATAGTGATGCGCTTTAACCTGATGCCTTTAGTCACATGATTTGCAAATCAGAAACCTGAAGGTCCCTTGCAGGTATATTTTAGAATTCCGTGGTCATAGATTATATCAATGGGGAAATAATAAAAAGCCTTTTAGACCAACATCACTGTTCCCCTTGCTTGCTTCACATGGTCCCTTAGCCCTAGTGGCAGCACTGGGAAAGATGTCCACCCAGGGCCAGGGTACTCAGAACTCCCTTGCTCCTACCCTTCCCAAGTCCCTCAAAATTCTTAACAGGAGGTTAGTTTGGGTGTTTCCCAAATATCAAGAGGTGTATGGGCCCACTTCCATATTAAATAGTCAAAGGTCAACAAAGTCTATAACATCAGGACCCCCCAGGGCTTGCTTTTTGCTGTACAGAAAGTATAGGGGGAGACAGAATAGATAAATACTTTTTTTCCATTCAGAATGTCTAGAGGAGCCAGTCCTATTAAGGGCCAGATGGCACAGCCTTATCTGGTACCAACCTTTGTAATCCCACAGTTTTGTTATGAGGGTTGGGAGGCAGGGGGAGGCATGGAGAGGGTGGCATTTTCTGAGATTTTCAGCTTTAGTCTCATTACATTTTCTGATACACACTATACTCCATATCTAAACACAGTATTCATGTTAGAGACCAAGTATTAGCTAGCTGCAACAGAAACACTATGTTTAGGAGTAAATATAAATAGAAGTCAAATTAGTGAACTGTATACATCAACAAAATGTTAAAAGTCAAACAACAGCCAGATTTATTTAGCCTTGGAAATAAAAACAGGGAGATAAATACAGCTTATCACTTCACCAGTTTATTTTAAAGCAAATATGATTAATTCAATGAAACCGGTGCTTATAGCTATGGCTAACTTTGAACTCTGAGGTTATTTACATATCGTCCCCCCCAAAAGGCTCTCCTTCTTCTTTGGTTTTGTTCATTCCATCACTGTCCCCCAGTTTGCCCAGGTTAGCAACCTCTGCCTCTTTGACCTTTTCCTCACTCGGAAGAGCAAACTCATCCTCAGATGTTCATGGGTTGTCTCTGCAGGCGGAATCCTTCCCCATCCCCAGAAACTGTCCCTAGTCTTCTCTGGACCATCGAGGCAGCCTCCACAGTGGCTGTTACCTCCATTCTCCGCCTCCTTCTTCACCCTAATCTGCAGGCTGCTGCCACAGAGCACGGTTCTGCTCATGGTGAATGGAGCATCCCCTCTTTAGAAGCTGTATTGAATTTGGAATAAAATTCGGATCCCCTAATTTGGCAGTTAGGGCCATCTGGTGGGCTAAGGGTGTGAGGGCCTGGCTTCTGCTTTTCTCAACTGGTTTTTTATGACCCTTTTCTAAGAGCGCACATGTCAGCATCACGTGACTCTCTCCTGTCCCTGATTCTCTGCACACTCCCACCAGTGAGCTTTGCCCATTCCTTCTCTGTGCTTCCTGGAATGCCCTTGTACTGGCTTCCCAGGACTACCAAGGTATTACAGTCTGGGTGGTTCAACCAATACAAGTGTATTCCCTCAAAGTTCTGGAGACCAGAAGACTGAGATGAAGGTGTCGGCAGGGTTGGTTTCTTTTGAGGGATTGGAGAGAGAACTTGTTCCAGACCTCTCTCCTGGCTTCCGGTGCTTTGCTGGACGTCTTTGGTGTTCTTTGGCTTGTAGGTCCCTGTCTTCATCTTCACATAGCATGCTTTCCACGTGTTTGTGTGTATGTGTCCAAACTCCCCTTTTTATAAGGACACCAGTTGTGTTGGATTAGGGGCTCACCCCACTCCAGTATGAGCCCATCTCAACTAATTTGCATCTTCAGCAGTCCCATTTCCAAATAACGTCACATTCTGGTGCAGTTCAGTTCAGGACCTCAATATAGATTTTAACAGGATACAGTTCAATCCATGACAACACTATTCCTTTGAGTGGAGGGTTGGAAGGAATATGGAGTGAAATATGATGCGTATTGGTATATTAAAGATCTGAGAAGTACTGAAATAAAGAACATTTCCAATATATTGGATAATAGTCCCCCTCCACCATTTAAAGGCTCTCTAAATTACAGTTCTATGGAACACGCTTTAAGAAATGCCACATTCTGTCTTCGACTTCTGGATTTACAAGGCCATGAATATTTACTTAAATTCTAAAGGACTGAAACATGGCAAAGAGACCAAAGCAGAGAGAAGGAGCAGCTTCTGGCGGTCCTCGGGCCAGGGCACCCTGTGACCTCCTGCCAGGAAGGACCACATCATGGGGGTGAGGGCCCATCAGAGAGTCAGCAGAGGGCCAGGGGTCCCCAGCAGGGACTTCCACTTGGCTGTGTGTGCTCACATGCTCTGCAGACACCTGGCCTGGTCTCGCTGTCTCCCACCTTCCAGATCATAGCTAGGCATCTCCAGGATTGGTCTCTCTCACTCACAGAAGTGTTCCAACCACTGACCAGAGGTATTTTCTTAATGACTACAGGCAAATAGAGTCACCATGCCACTCAGGCACTCAGTTCTAAAGATCCTGTGGAGGAAATTTTATTTCAAGAAAGTGAAGATTTAATTAAATAAATGCACATTTAATTTCCTGTGCTTGGTAGCTTTCGAGAGACAATCAGTCATTTACTCTAAAGTGTATGTCTCAGGCGCTCACGGGGTGCTTATTAACCTCCAAATGCCACCGGCTCAGCAGGGTTTGGCCTCAGAAAGACATTTTGCTGATAACAGGTAGCGATATAGCAGGGCCCACATCTGAGCGTGGTGCGAAAGGGATTCAATGTGGCCTGTTTTCCCTTGCAATGAGTGAAGCTTTGTGGGAGAGTAGAGAACAGTAGTAATGAAGCTTTTGTCTTTCTCCATACAGCTGATACCTATGTGGTTGCCAATGATTCAGTCAAATATCAAGGTAAGTCACCCCCTGGGCTGACTGGAAGCTCGGTTTCCTGCAGAGAATGTAGAATATTCCTAGGGTTGTTGAGGCTCCATTTACCATGGAGAAGGATGAATTCAACCTGCTTCTGACCTTAGAGGGCTGATAATGCAGGAGACCTGTGGGCCAGGTAAGGGCCCTGCAGGCAGAGGGTGGCGGCAGGAGCCATTGTCCTACAGCTTGAGGTTGGTGAGGGTGCAGGTGGAGGAGGCCATCCCAGGGTCTGAGCGAGCCTCCATCCACTGATGAGAGTACAGGCCAAGGCCGGGTGCAGAGGCTCCTGCCTGTAATCCCAACACTTTGAGAGGCCAAGGTGGGAGAACTGCCTGAGGCCAGGAGTTGGAGACCAGCTTGGGCAACATAGTGAGGCCCTATCTCTACAAAAGAATAAAAATTTGAGTATGGTGGCATGCACTGTGGTTCTAGCTACTTAGGAGGCTGAGGAGGGAGGATCACTTGCAAGCCCAGGAGCTGTGAGCTGTGCTCCTGCCACCGCACTCCAGCTTAGGCAACAGAGCAAGAACCTGTCTCTATTTTATAAAAAGAAATCAAAGAAACAGAAGTTGGAAATGAAAAAATAAACTGTCACTATTTGCAGATAACAAGATCGTGTATATATAAACAGAGCAAGACCCTGTCTCAAAAAAAAAAGAATAGAATACCGACCCCTTTGAGGATACCCAGGCATATTCGGTGGTATTTCCTAGTTGCTAAAATTGATTTTCTATCATGGAAAGAATTCTGTTATGAAAGGACCACGTTGAATAAATGATAGGATTGAGCGCCAGGGAACCTTCCACCTCATTTTATATATGAAGAAATTTAGGACCAAAAGGCAGAGCGTCTTGGTCAGGGTCCCACAGCCTGGACCGGAGCTCCCGCCCGAACGTATTTCCCATTGTAGGGGCAAACATACGCTGTGACTAGCAGACAGAGTTACTGGGCTTGACTTAAGACGGCAAAGCCAGCCACCTGCTCCATCCAAACTGGGTCCTGTCTGTAGCACTAAGAGTGTTGGGGGATGGGAGGAAAAGCCGGAAAATTTTTTGTGGGATTTCTTCTCTGGGTTGGGGAGGAATGCTAGTGGAAAGAAAGCAGTGTGAACTCCAGGTACCCAGACACCAAAAGAGAGAGATGCAGCTGTCAACAGTGACTGCAGCCTTTGGGTCCTGATTACAGCCTTGTTGCGATTTGTGGCCACTGTCAGGGGCATGGGCACAGCTGAAAACTCCCTCTCGGTACTAGATTTTTTCTATGAAAAGTGAGTTTCTTGCACTCTCAGCTTGAAGCATTTTAAATTACCTCTCTTATCCCTTTCCCGGTTTTATGGCAATCTGTGGCGATTTTACATTGCCCAGAGTGCCAGGAGGAGGCCAAGAGAACTCCCTAAGAAGCTTGGAGAAAGAAGAGAAGCTATCATCCTAGCTTCTTCTCGTGCCTAATTCTGTTCTGAACACTCTTTTAGCACATTTGTCCTACACAAACCCCCTAAGTGTCACTATCCCCACTTTACCCATGAAAAAACCCAAACACAGACCAAAAAACCTTGTTCCCGAAGTTGCCCATAGAGGAGCCAGGCCTTGAACCCAGGGAGCCTGGCAGCAGAGCCCCGGCACTTCACCACCCCAGGTCCATGTTGTTAATAGTTCCTTGGGGCCAAGTTCATGTGTTAGCCCGGTGCTGGTGTGGCAGCTTTATGTTTTCATTGCAGTGAGTCTGTCAAGATGGGCATGTCATTATTTTGATGGGTTTGGGCCAGGATGACTCTAGAAATGTGATATGGGCCGGGCGCAGTGGCTCACGCCTGTAATCCCAGCACTTTGGGACGCTGAGGTGGGCAGATCGTGAGGTCAGGCAATCAAGACCCTCCTGGCTAACATGGTGAAACCCCATCTCCACTAAATATACAAAAAATTAGCCGGGTGTGGTGGCACGCACCTGTAATCCCAGCTACTCAGGAGGCTGAGCCAGGAGAATTGATTGAACCCGGGAGGTGGAGGTTGCAGTGAACCGAGATCGCACCATTGCACTCCAGCCTGGGCGACAGAGTGGTCTCAAAAAAAGAAAAAGAGAAAGAAACATAGTGCAATCCCCTGCCCTGGGCACTGGCAGAGTTGAGAGTATGCCTCCTTCAGGCCACACAACCCTTGAGCCAAGCCCAAGTTCTGCCTGCAAGAAGTTGCCCGGGTCGACACTCCCTGGGTCACCTGTGAACACTAGAAAGAAATAAACTAAAACCTCTTGCCCTTTCTTGACAGCACTTATCCGCGGGACTCCAGCTTCGCCTCCAGGCTATTCAGAACCACGTGAACCACCACAGCCTAAGGACGCTGCCCGGCTCGGGCCAGAGCAGTGCTGGCCTGGCAGCCCTCCGCAAGTGGCTGCAATGCACTCAGTTCAAAATGGCACAGGTGGAGATCCAGTCCTCGGAAGCAGCCTCTCAATTTTATCCTCTATGAGTAGACTCCTCAGCGCTCAGTGTCAACACTCTGGTTTAGCAATAATGGGTTTAAAAACAAACAATTTGATCCAAGCAGGTTGGGGAACATATTGGTACTGTACATTCTCTTTCTAGTTTAGTAAAAGATGTGCAAAGGCCAGAGAGGGCCGAAAATGAAGCTTTCTTGCTACACATATTTCTGATGACTCCTTGGGCTATCTGATTAAGTGTTTCCTTACATTATTTTTTAAAAACCAAATCATTTTTCTTTAACTAACTTCTATTTTTTTTAAGAAAAAAAAAATAGACTGGTGGGTACTCACAGAAAAGTTGTATAAGTCCCCCTGTTGCTATTTTTGATGATAGAGAATAAATAGGGTTTTTGAAACCTTTGTAGTGTTTTTTCTTAAAATCTACTCTTGGCAATGCAATAAAAAACCCGTCACCATAAGCCAGTGACACCTGACTGAAGCTTTTTGTCATTATCCTGGGAAAAGTGGCAGCTTGCAAGGAACGCTACAAAGTGCACTTAGAAATCAGGTGGTTAAACTGTGCCAGTCGTTTTCGTTGTTTTATAATATCATTTTCCAAAACTGTCCAGTAAGTTTGATTCTTTTTAAAACTAGTTTCAACTCATTAGTTCTAGGCTGCACTCTCTTGTAAGCTTTATGATAACCACTTTAGTTTTGTGAATAATAAATTTTATTCTTTTGTTAATACTTGTATACAATTTAATTGAAAACTGTAGCTTGCACACTGGACCAGATGCGTCCCTCACTGGCACAGCGCCCTGCACCTGGAGTGATGTTTCATAAAACGGAATTTTAATAGTGTCAGAGCACCAAGATTTATCCACACCTATACCTAGCATTTGACTGTGCATTCCAAATGAAATTTCTCCTCCTTATCCCTGTAATGCACTGACTAACAGAAGACTTACTACACATTTAAGCTGTATATTAATATGTTATTAAATGCATTTTTTATGATCTTTGTGAGCCTGGGGTTTTTTGAAATCAGTTTGTAGAGCTAGAGTTTAGTTCCTGACAACATTCCTTCTAAAGTTCTGCAGCTTCTAACTTCTCTTAAAAGTGAAATTATGAAGAAGAAGAAAAGACTTTCTTTCAGGCATTTGATATGAGGAATACACAGTTTGTTTGAAGTCCACCTCTAGGAAGGACTCTGAGGGCAAAAGACCTTTTTTTCTTTAATGTTTTCTTATTAAGAGGCTCCCTTTTCTTCTGGGTGCTCTGATATCTTAGTGCTTCTCAGAGGAAAGCAAGCCCTCAGATGTTTAATTGTTCATGAGAGCTCTGGACAGACAGATGGATCTTCAAATCTTCATCTTATACAAATTCCAGGGGACTGTTCAGGCTCCGTATGGAGAGTCCAGAAGTGACTGTTCTTTGTGTCTGACCAACGAACTCTTCTGAAAGGCCTCTCCCTGGTCAGAGCTCTGCTCTGTCCTGGTCACATGGGGCTGTGCTTCTGTGAACATTTGTCTTATAGTCAAGCTGTGCATGTATTTATCTCACCTGTAAATGGTGACAGCTTGGAGCATATATGCTATCTCTGTCTCCCCATGGTTTGGCACACAGTACGTGTTTAACTAATGTCTATCGAATGGAATGGACTCAGTTAAGCAAAAGGCCTTTCTTGAGCTCCCCACGGGCACCATGAGCTTTGCATGTGACATTCTTTTTTTTTTTTTTTTTTTTTTTGCATTGGTTCCTGGAGGAGGAGGCTCTGGCTGCTTTCCCTATGAGAGTTTTTATTGACATCCTCATCTGGGCTCAGCTGCAGGCCCGGCTCTTGGCTAGTCCCTGAGCCCAACCTGCCCCAGGCAGCCAGGATCTTGGTGGCCCCATCTAGTAGACAAGGTCTGAAGTTACCCACATCTTCTTCTCCCACTCCCTCTTCTTTGCCCAGTTCTTTGAATGGACTTTTGCCTTAACTTTGCATTTGCATCTTCCTTGAGGTGCAGACAAACCCTTAACATGGCACTCTTGACTGGGCCCCCATTTAATGCTTCCAACTGTCTGGACCTGTTTTCTCGACCTAGAGTCTTGGTCCCTCCCGGGCAAACCTCTCTCCTTGCTCTTGAGAACCAAGACCCTTTTCCCTGCCGACCTGACCCAAATGCTGTCCTGCTGGCACCCTGCCACTTCACTGGCTGATGGAAACGGTGAGCTTCCCCAGCCTGTGCTGCACTGCCCATTGCCAGTGTCCTCATCTTCTTGGCAATCTTATGTCCACCCTCCAAAGAGTCAGGCTCATGCACTTTGAAGAAAGAGAAGGGACTTATGGAAGTTTAGCAAGATTGGAACTAATAAGTAGAGGAGAAACCATTCACCTAAGGCAGGAGTCAGCACACCTCAGCCCACAGGTCCAGTAGAGCCCACGGCCTGTTTTTGCAAAGTTTTAGTGGAAACAATCACACTCGCCATTTGTACATTATATGGGGTAGCTTTTGTGCTGCGATGGTAGACAGAGTTGAAACAGAAACTGTATGGCTCAGAAAGCCTAAAATAGTTACCATCTGGCCCTTTATAGAAAAAGTGTGCTGACCTCTGACCTATGTAAAGGCCACTGAAAGGCACTGAGCTGGAGCCAGCCCTTCCATGGATATATTTTCCTTACCACCTCAGGGACACCAGGGTTTCCATATTAGTGTTTCCTTATCTGCAAAATGGGGACAATGACACACACATGCTACCTCAGAGGGTTGTTGAGATGAAGAAAGAATGCAAGAAAAGAGCTTAGGGCAACTCCTGGCACACGGTAAGCACGTGTTGAAAGGTACTGATTATTCCTTTGATTCTTGTGTTTAAGCCTGGAGAAGCATAGATCTACTTGCCCAAGGTCATGCAGCTAGTAAGGGGCGGAGCCGGACATGACTCAGGCGGTCTGACCCCCAGGGACTGTGCTCCCAGTCGCTGCCCGTGTGAACTTCTGCCACTGCACACATCAGCCGCAGGTGACGGCCACAGAGGGCAGAGAGATCTCAGCAGAGTTTACCTGGTCCAGATTCGGCCAGCACACTAATCATTGGCTTGGAGAAGGGCCACAGTACAGACTCAGTTTTCCTTTTTGCATAGCACTCTACTGGTTTCAGTGTGTGAAAAAAACATAGTGAGATTCCCAAGGGTGAAATAAGTCCCAATCTCCAAATGTGTAGATTCTATTCCCAATGATTTTTCACAATGGGCATGCCTCTGATGAGTTGGGTGACCTTGGACAAGTTACTAAACCTCTCCGAACCTCTGTGTTTCCTTCTCTGTAAAATGGAGCTGTCTGCCCATCTTCCTGGGGTGATGGAAAACGCAAATGGGTAGAGAACTGTGATGGTACTTGGGAAAGTGTGCTGGAATCTGTGGACCTCTGGGAAGACTTGCTGCCTCCTGAAGAGCACACAGAGGGACAGCTCACAGCTGCAGGCTCCTTTGGTTTTATTCTTCAGCCAGTGCCTCAGAATCGAAACCTACAATACCCAGGAGAGCCCAAACATGGTAGTAGCCAAGAGTGTCCAGTCTCCATTGTGTACCATCTCTTAGCAAGCATGTAATTCAGCCTGCTACTGGGATGTTTCCAGCAAATCTCTTCCTGAAGAGTCTCATCGGAGGCCTGGTGGTTACAGCAGCTTCGTCTCTGTTTCCAAGCTACAAAAGGCCAAATAAGACTGGACTGGATCAGAGAAGATGCGTCCTCTCATCTCTTTCATGAGCTGGGCCTCTGGCTTTAATTGGACAATGCAGATCCTTTATTATACTTCTTTAATAGAACTGATTGGCAAATATGTATATTGGGAAAATTGGGTGTTTTGACGGTAATGGTAGGTTCTTAAGAAGGATGAAGGGAGTGGTTGGAACCCAATGGAATAATACCGAACCGTGTTTTTATGGAATTTGAACCCTTCGGGAGATGGCTAATGTGTTATTAGTAAAAAACTGGCCAGTCCTTCACTGACAGGAACAAGTGGTGAGCCTCAGGTGAAGGGCATTCAACAGACACAATAATAGCCACCATTTATTGAGCATCTGCTAGATATGAAGCATTCTACATACATTATGTTTACTCCTTAGCCCCTTCCCCTGTGTAAGATGAGCCTTAGTATTATCCTCACTTTGCAGGTGAGGCAACTGAGGCCCACTGGTTAAGTGCCTTATCCAAGATCGTGCAGGTGGAGAGAGTAGCATTAGGACTGAAGGCGGTCTGCCTCCAACGCACGACCTCGCTCAGTACATGTTCATTTCTACTCCCTGTTATTGGGGTCTAGGCTCCTTTGGCTAAAATGTGTCAGAAGCATGGAGTAGAGAAATCTGAGGTTGTTTTGTTTTGTTTTGTTTTTTTAAGGTGGCTCAATCTTATTGGCATTTCTGTTTATCACTTCATCTGACATAGGTGTTTTCCCCCTTGCTTTGGGAATTCATGTCCATGCAAAAAAAAAGTTTGGATTACAAATTAAATCACATTTAATTTCCCACTTAATATAGTAGTTTTAGGAGAAAAAATAATTATGAGTAGAAGATTGTCATGGTAGGGCTGGGCATGATGGCTTATGTCTGTAATCCCAGCACTTTGGGAAGCTTAGGCAAGCAGATCACCTGAGGTCATGAGTTCAAGACCAGTCTGGCCAACATGATGAAACCCCATCTCTGCAAAAATTACAAAAATTAGCCAGGCATGGTGGCAGGTGCCTATAGTCCCAGCTACTTGGGAGGCTGAGGTGCAAGAATCAATTGAACCTAGGAGGCAGAGGTTGCAGTGAGCCGAGATCTTGCCACTGCACTCCAGCCTGGGCAACAGAGACTCCATCTCAAAAAAAAAGATGTGATGATAAACTCTGTTAGATTTGGGGCCTTTTGAGAGTTTCCCCAGCCCTAAGGAAATGGGCCGCTACTTATAGAGACGACATAGGAGGGCTTGTCATATACAGCAATTTTGATAGAGTAACCTCAGTTAATCTTCGCAACAGTGGTGTGAGGTAGACACTTCTATTATTAACCCCATATTAGAAATGGGGAAAGGGAGGGATGGAGAGACTAAATAGTTGCAGGAATCACTCAGTGAGAGATAGGGCAAAAATTGAATGAGTATTTCTGCCTCCAAAGCCCAGGTTTGATCTATTACATATTACCAATGGTTAAATGATAGGGAGTCCCCTGTGACACATCTGACCTCCAAGGTAACCTAGAGTCATTTAGATCACAAGTTGCCAACTGGCAGCCTGCTGGCTGGCCCTGGCCCAGAGCATATTTTCTTTGCTGAGCTTGAATTTCTAACTTCTTGTTTTGGGCTGGATACCACCAGTGATGCATGCAGGCTCCGGCTTTGCTCAGTTCTCGTCACTGACCTCAGCCTCGGAAACAAGAACAACCCACCAGGCGGTGGGCAGAAATCCTGCCACCTCCGGGCTGGTTTATAAAGCCTGGTGTGCTTCATTCATTCACCTGTCTGGCCCTGCAGGCCTGTGGTTTTGCTCTCTGCTTTAGATTGACTCTCCCATTTCATGGGCCAACAGGGGTGGGATGTACCCAGCGTCACTCAGCAGTGTTCTCTGCCCCATGTGGCCCTTCCTTTCGCTGACATCACTCCTCTGCCCTACCTGCCCCTTCATATGCCAACCGTCAGTCCTGATGCCGTTTCAGGCCAGGGCTGTTCTCTCCAGCCCACGACCGTATTGGATTTTTCTTACTCTGGGAAGCTGAGGTCAGGTGCCTGGGGCAAGGTGAGCTCCCGGCACCAGCTTTTCCTGGCAAGGTGTGCAGGACCTTTGTGGAAGCCACAGATTTGGCTGTTTTGGGAATAAAGAGCTGGCTTTTTAATTATGCAGCCCAGACAGGCTCCCCGCAGGTGGGTGAAGGGAGCTTCCCAGGCTGCCTGGCAGACGCCCTGATTTCTGCTCCTTGAAGTAGCCACTTGGAGAAGAAAGGAACCAGCAAGTAATCAAGGACAGAAACACTCCCCAGGTGAGGACAATCACTCTGCCCAGCGGGGGTGTAGGGTGAGGGAGGCTCTGTGGATAGTGGGCTGTTCCCAAGGCCTC
This sequence comes from Cheracebus regulus, assembly GCA_963574635.1. Lineage (NCBI taxonomy): Eukaryota > Metazoa > Chordata > Mammalia > Primates > Pitheciidae > Cheracebus > Cheracebus regulus. Next base: position 68,561 of record CAUYQU010019178.1, on the reverse strand, counting down.
CAACTTGCAGTACAGAAGCTGGGCTCCCATGTTGGGCTCGGGTTGGGGAGGCGGATGGAGGAGAACCCAGACAGGGCTTTGCAGCCATGGCGGTTCTCAGGGCTCAAGTCTGCACTTTCTTGCTAATTTGCTGTCTGACCACAGGCAAGTCATTTGATCTCACTAAGCCTCGGTTTCATCAATTGCAAAATGGAGATGATAATTCCCCTCTCCTGTAAAGAGTGAAGGAAATGATGTCTGTCACACACCTGGCACAGAGTGGGAATCCCAAACAAGAATGGGAGCTAGCCTTGATGAGGCACACCGTACTCCACGCGTGCCTGGCTCTGTTAAACGCCTTGCAGTCACACAGCCATTTATTCTTCAAATTGTAACGCCATGTGACAGCTGGTGTTTTGCTGAAATGAAATCACAGCTTGCAATGGGCATTTGGCTCCCATTCTTCTGAGCGTGGTGCTCCCACGCTGCTGGCTTCGTGTGGTGACTCACGGCTCCCCCACATTGCTGTGTTTGAATGAGCAACCGGGAAATCCTCCTCCATATGGTGCAGTCTGTCAGCATTTGGACTTCACACGGTGTGAGCGCATGATTGGGCTTGGAATGGAGATAATATTTTGAAAATAATAAATGGATGTGTTCTTTATTCTTCTCTAGGAAACCATGTGCCCCTTTCTAGTTCCATGGATTTCATGGGGCGGGAGGAGGTTAGGATGCAGGGAGTGTTCTGGCAGACAAGATGAGGAAGCAGACATCATCTCTTCAGGACCGCAGAGGATTGTCAGCAAAAGGAAAAGGGAGACAAAGTCGGGGGGTGCTGGGAGCCCAGGTGGCCATGTCTTCACCTTCTCTCTCAGGGATAAGGATGTTGTAGCGATGCCCAGTTGAAAAAGCCCCAGGGAGCCCTGGAAGATGGTGGCACATAAACCTCAAAGAGAAGTGTCCACAGCCCTCCCTGAACCAGGTGAGTGCACAGAGTTCAGAAGTCCCCATGGGTGACCAGGAACTGAGACTACAGGAACATGTGCAGAGGTGGCAGCCTGGACACTTGCAGCTGGAGTGGTGGGGGCGGCCGGTCTCCCTGCGCCTAGAAAGGCCCAGGCACAGTCACCTGTCCAGGAAGCGGCCCAGGCCAGCCCCTCTGCAGCAGAGACCAGTGAGAACCCAGAAGATGCCATGTGGACTGAGCCCAGCTCCCCTGCCCCCGACTACTGACATCTGTTCACGGGTACCCGCAGGTGCTCCTTGCAGGGAGCAGGCCCAGGAAGACGCCTCAAAGACTAAGGCTGTATCCACAAGACACAGAGTCACCTGAAAGGCACTAGTCATACCAGAAGAGGCTGCAGTGCCAGCAATTTGCAAATTCAAGGTTTTTATTCCTCTCCCCTCTCACACCCAACGAGGCAGGGACTCCGGACAGTTACATGAAATAAAATGCTATGTTTTTCCTTTATACCTGGATGTACTGTGTGAAATTTGTAACCCCCTGTTAATTAACAGATATTCCCTACGCCCAGCACGTTTGGGTGTTCGGAGGGCTGGATATTTGATGATTAAATAAGGTCCCTGCTCCCAGCATCTTAAATTGTAGTAAGAGGAGAAATGCAGGTACATAGATCAGTAATTGTTCTTAGCAGGTGAGAAGTGCTGTACTGAAAATAAACTCAGGTGATTAAGAATAGAGAATGGTGAGACGCGCTCAAAGACAGCCGCAGATGGCAATCAGGAAAAGAGCCGCCCGAGTCTGTCTCCCCCACCTTCACAGATGAGAAATCCCAGGCTTTGAGAGGGAAAGAGCCTTGCAGGAGTCACTTAGGAAGTGATTTTGTTAGACCCACGAGCCCTGACTACAGCTCCTGTGCGATCCCCGTGGCAGGGGAGATACTTGGCTATAAATCTAGCTGGAATGCACCATTTAAATCCAAGGACCTGTCTGCGTTGGAAGAACCTGGAACGAACTTGTAGCCACACAGAGCTAGATCTGAATTGCCCCTCTATGCAGTAACTGCTTTTTTTGTCCCTTGGTAAGCCACTTAACCTCAGTTTATTCATCTGTAAAATGGGGGTGATCTTCTTGCTTCCCAGGCATGTGGGGACCGTTAAAGAGATAAAGTGTATGAAGCCCTGGGAAGCTGGCCCTGAGTGTCCCTTTATCTCCAGACTAGTGTCATCATCACTGTGCACACTGTGGGCCCAATGCCACCACTAACCTGCCCCTGGAGGGCGGGGGCCTTGTCCTATTTCCCTTTGAATCCCTAGGACACAGTACTGGTCTGAAGTTGACACTAGGATATGGGTGAGCAGCAGCTGTCTGGGGCTGCCAAGCTCAGGCAGCGGAGGATAACTGACTGGAAACAACCGCCAGAGAGGGCAGAGTGGGCTGTCTGTGCTGCCCAGGAGGGGGGCATTCCTCTGGCTCCGTGCTTATGTGGATTTATGTTCCACATGTGTCCCGTGGGGAGGCTGCCTCTGAGGGGGACCTGGACAGCAGATAAGCGGTGGCCAGGCAGAAAATGGAGGGAGAGGCGAGCTGGGCAAAGACAGCGAAGCCCAGCCAAAGGGAGCGTGTAGGAACACGAGGCTGGCGGTGAGTGTGGTTTGCTAGATGGTGGGCGTAGGTGGGGTGAGAAGTGAGGAGTGGGGAAGCCTCGGGGCCCAGGGCAGCCAGACTAAAGATGGGTCCATAGCAGCCAGCAGGGTGGGCTTGAGTGGCTCAGCTGGGCAGGCAGTGGTTGTGTGGGGTGAGGAGAAGCCTGAGGCAGGCGGAGGGAGGGAGTGGAAGTGGGGGGTGGTGTGGGAGGCACTGGGTGAGTGGAGGTGGGTGGAGAGCAGATTGGAGGGCCCAGGTGGGACCCGCCAGGTCGAAGGAGCTGGGGACCTCAGATTTCCAGCTAGGGCCTCGGGTGGGGAAGCTGAACCTTGCGTTCAGTGTGGCGCCTGGCAGGTAGCAGAGGCTCTTAAGGGTTTGGGGGATGACTGACCATGACATATAATGGAGAGCAGGAGAAGCCCCAGAGGAGAGCTGGGAGAGGAGGGGACGGGCTGGGAGGGCTGCTCCACCTGCCCCCACGAAGGGGGCCTCACAGAGCTGGCTCTCCAGACACAGACAGCCACAGGTGCCTGGAGCGCAGGCTGTGGATACCACTTGTGCCAGGCATGGAGACAGGGCATCCTCCACGTGTCACATGACTGGTCAGCTACTTCCTAAGTGGGAGGATGGCAGAGGAACAGGAAGTGGGTGACAGTGGGGCCTGTTATGAGCCTGGTGATGTGGGTGAATCTGCCCAAAGGTGAGGCCACAGCGCAGCCACATTACCCAGCCAACTGCTACCCAGAGCCAGCACAGAAGCTCACTCAGGCCCACAGGACCGTCTTCGGCGATGTCACACCATAGTGCGGTATGCAGGGAAGGCAGGAGGAAGAGGAGGAGGCTTTCTGCCACCACTCACGCCCATGCATCCAAGACAGCCATTGTGTCGTCCTGCTGGCGCCTGCTGCAGCAGCAGGACCCCAGAGCAGGACATTGGGCTGTCAGGTGGCCAGAGCAGTTTGCCATGTTGCTCATAGGAGCAGGCACCAGTGGCCAAAGTCCCCAGAGATGGGAGGTGGAGAAACTGGGCTGGCCCCCAGAAGGCTGTGATGCTGCAGCTTTGTGCTGATGGCTCCGGGTGCCTGTATACTCGGCCGATCGCCACCTTCCTCTGCCAGGCTGGCCCCGGGTCCCCATTCCCAGGCCCCTACACAAGCAGACAGAGCCCAGCACACAGACGCTGCATCCCCCGCTGGCCTCCGGGCTTGCTGCTGAGGATGCCTGGGCTGGGGTGCGCAGGATTGGGTGCGAGACCTGAGACCCCCCATGGAACCCTCACCAGCTTCCAGGCAGCCTCAGGAGGGGGCCAGTGGACAGAGGAGCCCTCACTATCACACAGGCTGCTTCATTAAGGACAACAGTGACAGTCATTGTAACGATGGCCATCTTCTACTAAGTGTCTACTGTATGCAGACAAACAGCAGCTCGCAGAATTCCAGGTGCAAGGGCGTTTATTATAGGAGAGCCTTTAATCACTTCCACGTTCCCTCCACGTCCCTGAGGCTTAGGACACAGGCCCTTCACTGAGTTCCCGCACTGAGCTGCTGCCCCCTGGGCTGTGGGCTGTGTTGGGGGATATACCTGCCTACCAGCTTTGGGCATACCAGGCTCTTAGATGTCCCTCTGAGCTAACTCTGAAGCCCCAGGGAACCAGGCAGGGGTGGCGGGGCCCAGCAGCACCCCTAGTGGAGAGAGTCTGGGTTGGGGCCCCTCACTCGTGCCCAGTGGCCGGGCCTTGGAGGCACCAGGCTGGGTTCAGCCCCCAGCCCCATCCCTGTTTCCTGGTATGTGCTTGGCCTGGGCTATGATGCTCCATCTCTGACCTGTCTTCTCACTGCAAAGATGAGGATGAGGATGCTGCAGAAGCAACTTTCTCCTCTCTCCCTACGTCTCTCCCCGCTCATCAGATGGGAAGCTCTTCCCCATGGCTGCTCCCCAGGAGGCTTGCTTGAGGAAAACAAAGGGGGCGGGGGTGGGGAAGGGTGAGCCTGAGGGTCCCTGTGCCTTTTGGGCCCCTCTGTGTGGGGTGCAGGGCAGGCCTCCATTCTCCATGCACCTGGCCAGGTAAGGGGGCTCTGCAGAGCAGCGCATGGGTAATGAGGTCTTCACATGGACATACAGGAGGCTAACCCTGGCCACTGGTACCCTGCTGGTGTGGCCAGCTGATTCCTGCTCCCTGTGAGCATTGTCCACTTAAGGTGACTGTGTTGTCCCATTTTCCCCAGATGTTCCCGGGTTTAGCCCTGAAAGTCCTGGGTTCAGGAAAATCTCTCAGTCCCAGGCACACTGGGAAGGTTGGTCGCTCTATTCTCAATTAGGTCAAGGGTCAAGGTGGTGGGAGGCAGGATGAGGGACAGCATTGGCCTTTGAAATGCCCCTAAGTACTGACCTTGGGTCATTGGGATAACACATACAGAAACACCCCATGCAAGGTCCCTAGCCCAGCGCTGGGGTTTAGCAGGACCCTCATGAAGGATCCCATCCCTCAGGCCCACCTTCTCCTTCCCCCCACTCCACAAACGACAACTGACAGACATCTCTATGTTTTATTGAAAATAAAAAAGTCATGGTGCTTTCTTCCTCATCTGTGGCATATGGACACCCTCAGGGCTGCCGGAATTGCTTCTGGTACAAGTCTCAGCAGGAGACCAACCTTAATGGCTCGTTGGTGGTAAGACGGCATCACCTTGGACATCTGCCCATTGAGAGAACTCCCAGGAGCAACAGTCCTCCCCTGTACACGTGCCCCTTTGCTAAGAAGGCAGATTTCAGGATATTCACATTCATGCATTACGTATCTCACACTACCTGGGCATTTAACTCATACTTTGTACAGATGCAGAGAGTACAGTAGTTATGTATTTATATATATGTAGAGATCTCTTTAAATATATATAGCTATATATAATATGTTTATATTTTTACACCTATTAGTCTTTCTTTCAAAACTTCCTTAAGAAGCTGCTTAGGAACACCTGAAACCTCTGGGAGACCCTGTGATCTGAGTTCCGAAGTTGGGCTCAACTGTGAGACGGCCAGGAAAGATCTGCTTGAGAAGATGAGAAGGGAAGGGCATCTCGTTCTTGACCTCAGTGCTGGGACTAGCCTGAGAACTGGTATGTGTCTAGAAACTGCAGACTCATTTTAAATACAAGTTCTAAGCTCAAATACCAGGCTGGCATGGTTTTAAGTATGCTTAAGTCTTGTAAGCTCAAAATCTATTGGGTCTCCCTTGCTGTGCCATGAGACTTATGTTTTGAATGGCCGGTCTTGGGCTTGGTTAGGGGGGTGGAGGTGGGTATTAAGTGAATCTTTTAAAAAAAACTAGGCTCTTCCCTTGGTGTTTGCGAACTGGGTTGAGAAGGGATTTTACAAGCTCAACTGAGAGGGAATTTATGGGCAAACCAGAGCCCTAGGTGCGTCCGTGGCTCAGGGAAGAGGATACAGGCCCCAAAGTGTGTGATGGCGCAGCTGATTCCTCACCAGGGAGCCTCGCCGGGGGCTGGAAGATTAGGCTAACTGCAAAATCCAGGCCTCTGAGGTTTAAGCCAAGGTTGGGGATGGTGGGACCAGGCGAGTGTGTGCAAAGCTGGGCTATGCCCAGCCCCTGCAGGCTGCCCAGCACTCCATGATCCCTTAGCCAGGAACCTCCCCTCTGGCAGAAGGTGCCCTCTGATCACTCCCAAGCTTCTGAACAGCCCAAGGCATGGGCACTTTCTCATGGGTGCAGCACAGGGTGGTGTGTGCTTAGGGCACAGCTTGAGGGGTTCGGCAGGTGCCAGGGGGCTGCAGGCAGTGGGGGAGAGTGCCCTGGGTGGGGTCTGCCAAGTTGCCCCCTTTGACCTGCTGCTGGCCCACATCTTCTGGCCTGTTTGTCATGTGGCTCTGTACCCCAAGAGCACTGTGAAGTACTGGCCAGGTCGGGGGGAGGGGGTGGCACTATGCTGATACCCAGGTATCCAGGAACAGCAAAATGCAAATCCAAACCCCAAACAAGTCCTGAAATAGAAGGACATGAGGATGGAAGAAAACTCTTTATGTGAAGGTCCGCCCTGGGCCTGTCCTCAGCCTGCACCTGCTGATCCAGGCAGGACGATGACACACAGACAGCTCCGTGGGCACTAGGACTCTGGGACAATGGACATTTTAAGGTTTGGCCCAAATGAGAGCCGGTTTTCACGTGTGTCTGTCTTCCCTGGACTTCAAAGTCTCATCTGTAGCTTAAACACCTACCAGAGGAGCACACTGGCAGTTTAGGATGGAGACCAGGTCCTACAGGGCTTGACAGTGGAACCATTCAACGCGCTGGTTCCTTCTGAGCACATATGCAGGGGCGGTGGGGAGAACCACAGGGCCAGGAGTGTCCCACTCATTTTCCAAAAGATGCAAAATCACCCTGTCTCCGTGGACTTCCTAATGGGGCCCACAGGGAAGGCAGCCACTTGGGAGACAGGCCAACTGGGCAAGGGTTACCAGCCTCAAAGTTCCCTCTCTCCCCGTCCCATTTCATCCCTGGGTGCTCCAACCATGCCGGAGGGCTCAGCGCTCCTATAGCACTGGAAACAGACACCGACAGGAAGATATTGGAACAACACCTCCTTCTTGGTGACTGGGGCTGGGGGAGGGTAAAATGGGAAGAGGTTGGAGGACTGGCAGAGAGCCTGAGTACAACAGTCAGGCCTCAGGGGACTGTGGGGATATCCAGCGCCTGGCCAGCGTCAGCCTGGCACAGCATGCCCACAGTGGATTTGGCACAAGTAGTGGCCTCTGCCGACTAAGGCAGGGCCTGGCTCACGTCGATGCATGGGTTCGTATAGGGTCGAGCGTGGGGATGAGTGTGAGGACAGGTGCAGTGGCCTCTGCCCTTGCCCAGTGGCCCTGGACCTAGGGTTCAGTAAGTTGTTTTGCCCCCGGAAGGCCAGACACTGCCCCCGAGTGTAAACGAGCTCCTGGGTCTGCTCAGGAGGGGATTTTGCAGGCTGGGCTCACAGCCCTCCACGGCAGGCAGTCAGGAGCCGAGGGTGTGGGGTGTCAGTGGGGACAGGAGGGAGAAGGCAAGTCCTGAAGATTGACAACAATTGCAGATGGGGCGACGAACAGATGTGTGGGAAGCACCTTTGAAAGGGGACACCTGTCTCCTGGCTGTGCCGATGGCTTCTGTTGAGAATGTGGACAGAGGAGCAGGCAGGCTTCCTGGGAGGAGGAGAGGTTTCTGGCAGGGAGTGGGCCCCGGACCATTTTTCTTTTGGCTAAAGCGGGATGCCTCCCTGCCGCAGCAGAAAGACAGATCCCCGGGCTTCACCAGTGCGCGTGCTGTAGACAGCAGCTGGGGAGAGTCGACAGACCAGACACCAGACAGGGAGGAGGAGGTGGAGGGCCTGGGGTGGGGACACTGTCCAGGTGCTGCGCGCAGTATGAGCCAGGCTTGGCCTGGTGTCTGAGCTGCCTGGGCCCACAGGCTGACCGGTGGCAAGCCTGGGAAGAGAATGGTTTCTCCTTTGGGAGGCTTGGGGCCTGTGAGGCAATGAAGTCCTGGACAAGCCCAGGTTAGCTCATGTCCACCTGCTTCCCCATGTCCACTAGTGCCACCAAGGTGTCCCTCTGGCCAGCGGGTCCAGGACCTGCAGACTCACACCATTGCGTTGTTCACGTCCACTCCTTTGTTGCTCTGGGAAGAGCTCATAGGATACTCAGCAACGCTGGTGCCATTTTCATCTTTTCTCAGTGGTTTCCTGTAAGTGGGGGTGGGGGGAGCAGGGAAGGCAAGGGAAGGGGAGGCAGGGACACCATTAGTTATCAGCGATGGCGGGTGTGACCTCCAGCTAGCATCCCTGCTCCGTGAGAGCGTCAGAAGGAAGCCCGAGCCTCTGTTCTTGGTTAGCGTCCTTGGGCTGCTAGTCCTTGCGGGGTTAATCAGAAGCTGGAAGTGGTCTTAACTCAGGTGTCATGAAAACCGGGGCACAGGTGAGAGGGAAAGAGGGCAGCTGTTAACGATGAAGCAGGGACAACAGGTATGAATCTGGACAAACAAGTACACTCAGTCTAGCACGGTCAGGCTTTGACTGACCTCTGTGATCATGAGTGGGCAGAGAGATGAATATTCCAGAGTATGGAGAGTTAACAGAAGAGCAGTGCTAGCGCTTGAGATTGGCAATCTTCCTCAGTGTGGGCAAAGGCCAGTGCAAAATGTGATGACGCAGATGGTGCTAGTGGTGATGCTGGTAGTAACGGTGGTGGTGATGGTGGCAGCGGTGATGACACTAGTAATGGTGGTGATGACAGTCATGGGGAGGGTAATGGTGGTGGAGATGGTGATACCGGTGACGCAGGTGGTGATGGTGGCAAAGGTCACAATGGTGGTGGTGATAGTGATCATGGTTATGATGGTGGTGGAGGTGCTATTGGTGGTGGGATATGGTGGTGGAGATGGTGGTGGTGATGGTGATAGCAGTAATGATGGAGGTGGCAATGATAGTGATGGTTAGGGTAATGGTGGTGGTGACGGTTGGGTTGACAGTGGTGGTGATGGTGGTAATGATGGTGGTGAAGGTCATATTAATGGAGGTGACAGTGGTTATGACGGTGAGATGGTATAGGTGGTGGTGAAGATGGCAATGGTGGTGATGGTGACAGTGGTAATGATGATGGGGTGCAATGATAGTGACAGTAAGGGCAATGGTGGTAGTGATGATGGTGGTGAATGTCTACACTAAATCAAGAACCACCAGCGGTTCTTGAACACTTCAAATCGAGCCATTTGAAGCTCATTCCAGAGGTCCCTTAACCCCAAAAGCCAGTTTCTCCTATGCATAAAAGGGATCAGGAAGGCTGGGAGGGAGGCTCTGAGAAGGCTCTTGCTCACCTGCCAGGGTTCTGAAATCACGGTGTACTTTTGGGCCTGGCTCAAGTCTCACTTCCTCCCCTCCTTGAGTTGTTCAGGAGGGCGCTGGCCCCCAGCCCGAGTGTTTCCTCCTGGTCTAAGCCACATGCTCTCCGTAGCCCAATTCCATGCCACAATTCTGCTATCTCATTCCCACGGGGCTGTAGCCCAGCTTCCTCCAGGGTCCCCAGGGGCGCCAGGGCTGAGTCCGGACTGGCCCTTGCTGGGAGCTGTCTCGGCTGGAGATTTATGGTCATTGTCATAGGCCCAGGAGTTGATTGCTTCTGCCTTTTCAAATGTCCCCAGAGCCTCCCCAGAGCCACGATCAGGACAGCTGGTGCCTGGTGACCAGGTCAGTGTCTCCAGGATAAAGCCCTGACTGAGTTAGTTCAAGGGAGGCAAGGTCTGTGAGGGGATCATTAGCAGTTCATGGGAATAATGATCAGGCCTACTCAGAGACCACACACCGAGCTCAGTCTGTGAATGAACAGTTGTTCCCTTTTCTCCTGCAGCAGAAGTCGCTCAAAACACCTGCGAAGCAACCCAAGCGCACTCACCCAAGCCCAGCCTCTGTGGCTTCTTCCAGGAATGCAAGAGGCAAACCCACAATTCCTCCCACAGTGCATCACGCTTTGTGCAAAGTCCTCTCAGTCACAGAGATTTCCCTGTCCCTTCTCTTAGTGGTCACCTGAAGAAGCTAGGCCTGGAGTAAGGGATTCATTTCATGGAGAAACTGAGGCTTAGGGAGGGTTTGATTTGCCCAAGGATGCTCATCTTGTTTGTGGTAGGCCTGGACCACTCACCAACACTGACGTGGCCCGACATCTATCTTCCCATTATTATTACTATGATTACTTTGGAGATGGGGTCTTGCTCTGTTGCCCAGGCTGGAGTGCAGTGGCATCATCACAGCTCACTGCAACCTTGAACTCCTGAGCTCAAGCGATCCTCCAGCTTTAGCCTCCTGAGTAGCTGGGACTACAGGCGTATGCCACCAAGCTTGGGTAATTTTTACATTTTTTGTAGAGACAGGGTCTTGCTATGTTGCCCAGGCTGTTCTTGAACTCCTGGCCTCAAGTGATTCTCCCATCTTGGCCTCCCAAAGTGCCAACATCTTCCCATTTGATCAGCATTCCCAGCAGGCATTCCCCTATGAGCTCTAAAATCTCATCAACTTGGGAAAGGCTCCCTCCACCCTCCTCTTAGAGATCCCCCAAGCTCTGCAGAGTCCTCCAAGAAGTCTGTCTCCTTTTGCCTTAACTCAGCATATCCTGCATATGAATCTGAGAACCCCATTTATGCAGACACTAACAGATACTCTCTGGAGCCTCTCTGTGCACAGGGCTCAGCTGCGCTGCCTTGCTTATGTCAGGGTCCATGGGAAATGATGGACTCTGCAGCCACGTGCTGCCCCGGGCCTTTTGCTCCCTCTGTCCCCTTCATCCCCGCTCCTGATCCACCACTCCTTTGCAGGGAGCCTTAAGCAGCTCTGATGTGACTTCCGACTCCATGAAATCCGCCTAGCCTGAACAGTTTGTGGGGGTGGCATTTTCTTCCAGCGAGATCCTGTGCTCCCCCGGTAAAGCCGCTGATGGATCAAGTGGGATAAATGTATCATGAATACAAGGGGAAGAAAGGATATCAGCATCATGATTTCAGAAAATATTTACAGGCAAAAAGAGTCTGGGCCCAAGCCCACACTGCATTTCTCCTTCACGCTTATTAAATGTTGGGCTTAGGGCTAAAATGAAAATAATTGCAACAGGTCCAGATCATGAGAAACATGACTTAAGGGCCTTCCAGGGCAGATAATGAAGAAATGAAGAAGGTGGCGTGGAGCTCCCTTAGAAATCACTGAGCTGGAGGGCCCAAGCTTTCCATTCTTTGTAGGGAAAGGGGAGGAGGTCAGCAGGATTTCTATTGGCAGGAGGCAAGGAGAGGGCTCTAAAGGCATCCTGTGAGACTCCTGTGAACTTGCACGCCCTGGGGAAGAGGTGGCTCGGAAGAGCAGAGCAGGACGTGAGGCCGGCAGGAGGACCTAGAAGGCAGGGTGAGGAGGGGGCCCAGGGCCTTAGCTGCTCAGCCAGTTTCCCAGACAGGAAAGCAGGCAGGGGCTTGGCAGGGGCTCTTCCTGGCAAAGAAGGCAACTGTGGTGGGTACAGCCCCCAGACAGGAGCATTTGGGAGCCCGCGCAAGGCGATGGGAGATGGTGGCAGCCAAGGGCTCTCCTGAGAAGTGGACGTGATCTGCTCCCTTCCTGCCACCAGAGCTGAGTTCCCAATCACTCTGCCCCCTGGACTGCTGCTCGCAAAGCCTTTCTGGGATTCACTGGAACCCCATGGAAGCTGGATGTTCCCTAAAGCAGAACACCCAGAACCTCTGCGCCCCCCAACTCCACCCTCCCACCAAGAAGGGCACTTCAGGGTGATGCTGCGGAAGTGCTAAGAGGCAGCTGTCAAGGCTTGGTAACCCCCACTCTGCCACTTTCTGGCCATGTGACCTTAGGCAAGCTACATAACCTCTCTATGCCTCAGTTTCTCATCTATGAAATGAGCACAGTCGTGGTGTCCATTTCCTAGGCTTTTGGGGAGGATTAAATGCATTAGTCCATGTCAAGCGCTTAGATAAGCGTCTGGCATACCGTTAAAGGCTCCATAAATGTTTGTTAGCTCTCAGTACTGCTGGGGAAAAGGTGTCAGTGGGGAGCTGCCCCCACTGGCTGGAGTAGCCAAGGTTCTCCAGTCTGCACAGACTTCCTACCTAATGCGTGCCCCGTGGGGCTCCGGAAATGCCAGAGAGCTGCTAGGACCCAGCCTGGCTCTGCACCTCTGTGAGTCAGCTGAGGCTGGTCTCGCTAAACCCAGAAGAGGCATTTTCACCCTGGTCCAGGCAGAGATGGCCACAGAGGGCTCCCTAAATGGCATGGTTCCTGGAAACCAAGAGAGAGGCTAGTGAGACTTTTCCTGGTGGCCCCCAGGATTCCTGCCTGTAGAAGGGTGGGTGCCACCTTCAGGCTTCTTGTCCCCCCATTCCCTGCTCAGAGTGCTGTGCGGACAGCTTCACCCACACAGGCCAGCAGCCATGAGGGGCCCTGCAGAAACCTGCCTTCCCCAGCATCTCTGGCCTGGGCAGGGAGGCCCAGGACCCAGGTACCCCTCTTGGGCCCTGCTGACCATGATGTGACAGCCTCCGTCTCAGCCTGCTGCTCTGTGGGGATGGAGAAGAGGGAGGCAAAGAACAGCTCCGGGGGCCTGAGAAGGGAAGCTCTCTTCCCGTCTCACGCACCCACCCCTGGGAGAAGCGAAGGTTAAAGGTCCTGGACTCACCTCTTAGGAAGGCATTCATCCCCCCGAGTGCCCACCCCGACACCCGCCCCACACATCCATACACATGAACCTGCGTAACATACACAGGCACATACTCATATACACGTACATAGGCACAAATCCACACACACACACACACAATACATACACATACCTAAACACACACACACACAATACACACACACACACCTAAACACACACACATACAATACACATACACACCTAAACACACACACATACAATACACACACACACCTAAACACACACACATAAAATATATACACACACACCTAAACACACACACATACAATACATACACACACCTAAACACACACACATACAAAATACACACACACACATACCTAAACACACACACATACAATATACACACACACACCTGAATACACACACACGTAAACACACACACATACAATATACACACACATACCTAAACACACACACACAATACACACACATAGAATATACACATACACACTTACCTACATACACATGCACATACACTCACACATATGAATACACATACCTATATATAAATACATCCCCACACTCATATACACACACACTCAGAGTTCCATGATGAGACTCCTCTGTAGACCTCAGACTTCCCCAAACCTGGGTCAAGAAACTGAAAAAACACCTTTCTGAGCCTCGAGGGTGTCACCATGAGAAGCAGCAGCCCCATGTCCAGCCTCCATCGCTCAGGCAGTGGGAGACAGGCCTGCAGCTGACAAGCGTCCTCACAGCCAGCGGGACCCACTGCCCGCACCATCCCCGGATCACCTGGTTAGCCGCTTCTGCTGAGCTGCGGCACCGGCCCCTGTGCGCTTCTCATGCTTACATCCTCCCGTGGGAGTCAGAGACCGAGGGGAGGAGAGAGGGCTCGGCCAAGGGAGGGCCTTCTCACAGGTGTGACTCTCTCCCCTGGATCACCGCTCTGCAGCCTGGGATTTGTTCTGGGCAGGGCCCTTGCCAGCCTGGATGCTGAAGAAAGGACTGCGGGGTCAGGCAGAGAGCCCTGGACTGGGGGCCTCCAAGCTAGCTCAGGCTGCGGTGACTGTCCTCCAAGCCTCTGAGATGCCAGGATGGTGCTGGGGGTGAGATCCCTGCTGGGGATTCTATGGGCAGAAGTGGCCCAGATGGCGTCTGTCTCACTGGGGGTCTGGGCACCCGCCTCCCTGAAACTCCAGGGGCAATGCCTCCTTGCCACCTACCTCTAGACTGGGGACGAGGGGGCTGGGAAATACCTCTGGGTAGAGGGGCCTTCAGCTGAGGTCTGGTGGGGGTCCTCTACAGAACAGGTGAGCACAGGCAGACACAACATGTGGTCATGCCCTTGGATACCAGCCCCCGGTCACAAACCTCCCTTCACCTTGTCTTGCTGTCACAAAAGGCCTTCACTGGTAACAGGAATACGCAGAGCCATCTGTTCTTCCCAGAGGCCGGGTTTCCAGGACAGACTTGCCCTGAGCTCCTGCGCAGCCATTCTCCACCAGAACTCCCCTGCAACCTACGCTGCTCCGCTGTCCTGAGCCAGCCCAGCCCAGCCTGGTCACCATGGGCACCACAGGGATGGCCGGCACTGCTTCAGGGGCTCCTGAAGCAAATAAGGAGGCTGAGGGGGTATCTGTCCCCAAGAAGGGGCTCCCCGCCCCCAGGCTCCCCAACCTCAGGCACAGAGCACCTCTCTTCTCAGGCAGGATTTGTCCACAGGCGGCTCCACCTCCAGGGTCCTGTGGGTTCAGTTCATTTGAGTGCACAAAACAGACTCTACGGCCCCAGGACGCTGGCCTCGACCTGGCACCAGGTTGGGAGTCATCTGACCAGCAGTACACAAATGAACAGACTGCATCAAATTAGGAGAGGAACTAAGATGGCAAAGAACTAGGTGTCGAGGGAGAGAAGAGCCGGAAGCCTGCTAGGCTGACAGGTCAGCGAGGTCCAGAGGGGGAGAAGGGCCCTGCCATGCAGGGAGCCGGACAGAGCCAAGACGGAGGCCCGCGCGGCTGCGGAGTCCCGAGCAGGGGCGGTGAGGAGGAGAAAAACACCAGCAGGAGTGGTGGGGCGGCAGTCAGTCCCTGCAGGGTGCAGCTGGCCGGGGCAAGGTGTCTGGATCTTATCCTGACCGCAGTGGCTGTCATCTGAGGACTTCTTAAACGGGGTACCCATCCACCCTCACCCTGCCCGATAACCTTGACCCAGCGTGTCTGGAGAGATGGGTCCAGAGAGGCATGAATTTCTTGGTGACAAAAGAAAAATACCCCAAGAAGCAGGGATCCATCTGGGTCTCCCATCAGCTGGCCCTGGGCACACCCTCAATCTGCTGAGCCTTCTGGTCATGACTGTCCACAGTGTATGCAGGCCTGGGCTCCATGCCCACCACACCAAGGCTGCGGCAGATGAGCCAGGCTCATCCCTGCCGCCTGCCTCATGTGGCAGGATGGGATTTCATCACCCATCACGGAAGATCAGTCTCTATGGGGGGACAAATAAACCCAAGGAAGCATCTTGGCCCAGGGCAGTTCAGGACACCTCGTGCCCCTGCCCCTTGCAGGCCTCACCTCTTCCTGGATGGAGGATGGGGGTGGGCTGGTGAGGCTACTGCAGCTTCTGAGACTCCAAAGAAACCTGTATGTTGATCAGGGAAAGAGCCAAGCCCCAGACAGCCTGGAAGGTGGCAGCGAGGCCCAGGGGAAGGCACACCGGCCAAGGAGTCAGAAGATGGAGTCTTGATTCTGGACAAAGCACAGGAGCCAGCTCCTTGAATCCAGCCCAGCTTCCAAAGGATGCAGGATGGTCCCTGAGCAGCCAAGGCCACGCATCAGTGCTCAGCACTTGCCCTAAAGAGACCCTTCCTTGGAGTACAATAACTTTGACCGGACTCACAGCACAACCAGGTGTGGTGATTCTGGGTTGGGCTGCGGGCAGTGGGGAGGAGGGAGTGTTGCTACAGGTACGCATATGAACAGCAGGGAGAGGTGACAGATGGGAACCACATTGAGACCCCAACTGGCCAAGAGGCTTTGGCCCATGAGATAACCCAGTCTCAAGGCCCCCAGAATGCACCAAGATGCATTCGAGGTGCATTTCTTGCTCCTGGAAGTTTGTGGTGAGTTGAGGGTGGGTAAAGCGGTTCCACTTTGTCCTGATTCCTGGTCCTCACTGCTGGCCTCTGGGCATGGCCTACCTTTTCTTCCCCACACCCCTCCTTTGGCCCTGACTCTGCAGATCAGCTGAAGACCAGAGCAGGTGATGAGGGAGAGAGGGCTGGGCTGGCCCCTGGCACTGTAGGTGTGTCCTACAGGGAGGAAGAGGAGGAGGTGGACGGTGGGGCTGCTCCACTGTGTTCGCAGCCTGGGAGTTAAATAGCAGTATACACATCACTTAGCACATGGAGAGAAATACTGGAGTGTGTCATTGTCATGCACAGGTGGGAGGGAGGCTGGCTGTGCTACTCTGAAACTTGGAGGGGGCCGCTGAGTCAGGGTACCTGCACTTGAGTGAGTGTACAGAGAAGGGAGAGAATGGCAGGGGGCTTACTAGAGAAACGAGGCTGGGAGGGGGTGGGGCAGGAATGGCAGGGGGCTGGGAAAACGGAAACTGGTGAAGGGGTGAGGCCCAACACTTCAAACGGAGTCCACGTTATTTATACCAAAAGCAGACTCTATTTCACTCACCCAGACAGAGAAAAAAATGAATTTACTGCAATTCTAAATAGAGTGTGTCCATTTAAAAGGTGGACTCTGGCAGGTCTGTTGGAGCAAGCCTCCATTCACACCACAGAAACCACAATTGAACAGTTACTGTGTGCCAGGCATCGTGCCAGGCACCATCAGGAGAGAGATGAGTAAGACGAGATGACCAATCCCGATCAACCGTGTGTGTATCCCACCACGCGTACACACGTGCGTGGGCACACGAGCACTGACATACACCTACTTATGGCAGAAAGCGGAATCGTAAATTCGGGGGGAGCTATGACTCTAGCAGTGGGACAGGGAAGAGAGAGCTGTATACTGGGCCATGATGACATCTCAGAAGAGGTGGCACTTGAGTTGGGTCTCCAGGGAGAAGCAGCAAGGACTCAACTGGGAGAAGTAAGGGGAACGACACTGACCTTCCAGGAGTACTCGATGAGCCAGGAGGAAGGCAGAAACCTCTGGGACCTGAGCCATTTCTCTCCCGCCCAGGCCTCAGTTCCCACATCAGTAAAACAAGGGATTGGCTCTTGACCATGAAGGTTCATTCTGGCTCAGATTCCACAAGAAACTCATTTCTACCCTCCCTGGCATTCCAGGTGCCCCCAAGCACCACATCTTCTCCATACACCACACATTCAGTAAGAACTAATCTTTCTCTGGGCTACTGCAAAGCTCCAAAATATTGTATGTTCTTCACATGTACCCCAAAACCTAAAATGCAATAAAAAAATAAATAAATAAATAAATAAATAAAAGAATGTAAATTCTAAAAAGAAAACTAATTTCACTGATTAACTTTCTTTTGAGTCTATGATTCAGGAAAGATCTTGGGGAAAATATCTATGAAAGAATCAAGCTAAAGAGATGATGGACTGGAGTTAGAGAGGGAGGGAGAGAGCTGAGGGTAGCAGGTTCCCAAGGAGGAGCCGGGTTGGGATCATCCAGCTTGGAAGGCTGCTGAAGAGACAATTGTAGGGTGACAACTGCGTAACAGGCTCAGAGACCCACAGTCCACCTGGAGAGGAGCCTGGAGCCCCCAGGACAAAAATGGAACTGATATATTTGACTGTGTTGAGAGGATGCAATGTTAACTCCAGGAAAGGAAACAGCACAGTACACTATGTGGCTCAGCTATGCACAGTATGCTCTTTGTTACACTAAAGTAAGCACTGAATAGGCACAGAATCCCACACCGAACCCCACTCTAGGTGGACAATGAGAAGAGGGGAAGTATGTTGTATGTCTGTACTGCAAGGGTGCTGGCCTTGGTATCTTTCATAGTGGAAAGTAAATAGATAATGCTTAAAATGGAAAGAAAATTTAAATAGCAGTATACACATCACTTAACATATGGAAGGAAATACCAGAAGAAACAGCTAACTGTCGAAAGTAGTTGCTCTCAAGAATGAGACTTAGGGGAAAAGATGAGGGGGCTGCTGTCTTTCTTAAGAGTCTTGAGAGCACATCTGACATTTTAAACCATAGTATGTACACATGCTCCTTTGATAAAAATTAAAACTAAACTAAAAGGAGGGAATAAATGTGCAACGCCCTAGCCACACTTTCTAATCATTAAGCTGTCTCAAAAGGCATACACAACATGCCTGACTCTTTGGAAAGGACACAACCTTCACTCCTTTCTCCTTCTCTTCCCCATTACCCTGTATTTTTTTCTCTTCACAGTCTTAATTTAAGATCACCTCATTTATTAGTTTGCTGGTGTGTGTGCTTCATCTTCCTCCTCCGGCAGGAGGAGAACAGGGACTGTCCTGTTTCTTCTGCATCCCTTGTGCTTATGGTGCCCAATGAATGGACCAATACTGAACAGCCCTGTGCCTGTCAATGGGTTTTCTAAGGCACCAGCAAAAAGCCTTGAGTATTAAAAAGTACTTGTTGTACTGAAAGTGGCTCAACTACAAACAGCTGATGAGTGCCAGAGCCCAGCAACAGGCGGTGCTCAGGCACACTCAGGCATGCACACTCAATCCCACGTCGAAGAAGCAGCACGCTTGCTTAAGGTCAGCAATGAACGTCGGCAGGGTCAGCCAAACTGTCCTGCAGCCTTGTATTGGTCTTTCTGCCAATCATACCTGTGAGAGGGAAATGGCTGTCTAGTGGCTTCATGGCAATGGACAGCAGAAAGGAACAGACCCACAGCAAGGATGGCCAGTGGAGGCAAGGTGCTTTTCCTGTGCCGGCATGGGCGTGTTTCTGTGGAGCGGGTGGGCATCATCTTCCTTCAACACAGGAGCACTTCTCTGAACGAAGGGTGTGGCTGTCAGAGAAGCTGTAAATGCCACCCCAGGAAAATAACCTCATCCCTGCAAGTACACAGGCCTGTGGGACTCCCCCAGCTGGATCTGAGGTCTACCCAGGCAGTGGGCGCCTTGCCCCTTGGAGCTTTATCTTGATGACTCTCTGGGGTCATCGCTTGTTTCAAGTTTATCTCCTGCCCTGGATGGACACTCGTGTTGTCTCTGCTCTTTCGCCTCTCCTCTAACTGGGATCTACCTTTCTTTGGGGGTAGTCTGGTCTGATTAATGCCCACTTCTTCCCCCGGGTAGGTATGTGCAGCATAGGCAGGGACAGTGCTGGTGGTGCCCACTCCTGTAGCCCGGTGCCTGGCACCTGGTCCAGCCCTGGCAGGCACAGCGATCAGCATTTTACACGTCCGAGGGGCTGAATGCCTCAGTGGCGGCAGTCCCCCTACAATCCAGGATGGGGACACAAAAGGCTGCTCGGAGATTGTCATTTCAGAGGGGGAATACTGAGGCCACAGAGGGAAGCGATGCCTGCTGAGCCAGGCTGGGCAGGGGCTGGGAACGGGAACAGGCTGGGGGCTTGACTCCCAGTTCTGGGCTCTTTTAACAAATCAGGCTGTCCTGCTGTCAGAAATGTACTCGTCAGGGCTAGAGGTAAGAGGATGCCTGGGTGCCAGGCATGGGGGAACAGAGCACCCAAGGACTCTGGGGTCTGCTCTCCATGCAGGTGTAGATAAAGAGACTTGTTCATAACAAGCCTGGGGCGGTGAGGCCACCAAAATGCAAGCTGCATGGGCTGCCCATGGCTGGGAACCCCCTCTGAGTTTGGGGTCATCAGCAGGGGACTTGGAGGACATTGCTCATGCTCATCCAAATTTAAGTAACACCCTCCCTGCCCAGTCCCTTGGCCTGGCTAATGCACCACTTTACGAACCACCCCCCACACCCCACTGGCTACCAGGTCTGGGCAAGGTGTCCCCTCTGAACTCCCCCAGCGTGGAAGCTCCCTGAGCACAGTCTATCCAGTGCACAGGTGGGACTTGGGGATGGTTTGCTGAGTCATAGGAGGAAGTGCTGATTCACCTCATCTTCATCCAGCAAGTGCTAGTGAGACCCTTCTCCCGCCAAGGTCCAGCCCCCTTTCAGTCAGGCCTTGGACACAGATGTGAGGGCCCTGCAGGGTGCTCCTTCCACAACCGCAACTCAGCCCTCGGTGTCCGCTTGTCCCTGTGGAGGCCCGTGTCCCGGTGGCCAACACCCCCAGGTGCCAAGATATCGCCAGTCACCTCCTCTCTGATCTACCCAATTCTAGAAACATCCTCCCGGCAGTCCAGCTCTGAAAGCCTGTGTTGGGGCCATTTACAAAAATCTCTTGGAAATCCCTAGGACTTGAGGCCATGAGAGTTTTTTTTTTTTAAAAAAAGAGTAGGGTTTATCACTAAATTTTCCTTTAATGGTTTTGCAGTGACATGAGACGCTTTTGTTTCCTGAGAGAAAAGGCATGTTTCAGATGAATTATTGACCCAAAACAACTGGCTGTGAGCAAGAAATCCTCCATTTCGCTGGAGAGAAACGTGGACAGGCAGCTGGCGTGTGTGAGGATGCTATCTCTTACAGCCCCAGCTGAGGTCAGCGCCTGGGGGCAGTGGGGTGCACATTGCTCTGTAGGTGGGGTTGCAGCTTCTGCTGCCTTCTTCTCTCTCCACCAAGGGGTCAGGCCTCTCTTCCCAGCCTTCTTCTAGGTGGGTTCTAGCAGCATTGGGCTCTTCACCTATTTCTGCCTTCACCTGCAGTGAGCACAGTTCTCTCTTGTCATTGAATATCTGTCTGCTGCACCAGGGATGCTCTCTCTGGATTATGAATACCTCGAGGTCAAAGGGTGGGGTCCTATTCCTTGGTGTCCCCAGGTCTTGGTCTGGAGATGGATGCAGAGCCTGGCGTGGGGTAGCAAAGGGGCTGCGCAGCAGAGGGTCTGCTTACACCCCTGTGTCTGCTCCACTGGCTTCCTGCCGGGAGGCCGACCTTGCTGACTGTGTGTCCTGATTCCCCTGCTTCTTGGGTTTGGCCGGTGGGAGGCACCAATGGGAAACCTAAGTGTGGAGAGCAGCTGGGAGAATTTCTTACCCTTCCTCCCTGTTTTGGGGCTGCTTCTCTGACAGTTCCAACCACAGCTCCTGCTAGGCCTCCTTCTCCTAAGTGCGAGTCCCTCGCGAGGTTCCCATGGCACTAGTTCCCCACCTGTCTGTCTTCCTAGAGGTGCTAACCGCTCCCACTCTGCAAGTCCCTGAGTGCCCTGCCCCATTTACTCTCTGGGCCTGCCCAAAAGGCTGGAATCCTGGCCTGGCCCCTGGAAGAAGCCCCGCCCATGCCCTGAAGGAGCCCCGCCCACACCCCAGAAGAGCCCTGCCCATGTCCCTGGAAGAAGCCCACTCTCTGAAGTCTGGTCCACTGAGCCATCTGGGATGAATTCTGTTTTTTTCCCAGGGTGCTGACAGACCCAGGGGTCAAGAGCTCAGAGAGAGTGGAGGGGGAAAGACAGGAAGCCCCTCTAACTGCTTTGAGAGGAGGTCAGGATGACACCCCTCACATCCTTTCTGGGCGCCCCCCAGCCCAGCTGAAACAAAGTTTAGCAGGCTGCCGCCGGGCAGCACTGCCATAGTGAGCTATTATGTGAGTCTGTTCTCTTTTCCTTCCTCCGGTAGAACCAGGTAGCACATTTCTTCAGGGAAGGTTTGGGGCAGGGAGGGGGGCAGAAGTGGCTGAGGTTTTGTAAGAACATGAGTTTATATTAAACAGATTATTCATGTTGAGTCTTTCCCAGGGGAAGTGGGGCATGTCTGCAAGGAGACTGGTAGCCATGGCCTGGTGGTGCACTCTTTCCCCAAAAAGTAGCTACCAAAGCTACTCTTCAGGAGTTCCTAGTGTCTAGAGCCACAGGCAAAGTCACTGCTCAGCCTGGTGACAAGCCTCCCCAGTCAGGCTCACGGCTTCCTCCAGGGTCATCTCCTGCATCACAGGGGCTTGGGCCCCCCACTTCCCTTCACGGGTGTCTTTTCCTCTGCTCTGCTACTTAAAACCTTCTCCCACTCCAGCAGGCCCTCAGCTCAAATGCTTTATGGTCCAGATCAGAATGCACCATGACTCCTCTGGGCATCCACAGTGGGCTGCCAGCAAACCTTCCACAGCCTCATCGAGTGGCCTCTGGGGGCAGCCTGGGTCCTACCTGTTTGCATGCCCACCAAGCCTGGCACACAGGAGGCACCTACAAAACACCTGGGAATTGGACTAGCCATGTCCCCTGGGAGACTCCAACCATCGAACCATCCACCCACCCAGCCATCCACCCAGCCATCCACCCACCCATCCAATCATCCACCCATCCACCCATCCAACCATCCAACCAACCAATCGTCCGCCCATCCAACCATCCAACCATCCACCCATCCAGCATCCACCCATCCAACCATCCAACCATATACCCATCAACCATCCACTCATTCAGCCATCCACTCATCCAATCATCCACCCATCCAACCATTTAACCATCCAACCATTCAACCATCCACTCATCCAACCATCCAACCATCCACCCACCCATCCAACCATCAAACCATCCACCCATCCAACCATCCAACCTTCCACCCATCAACCATCTACCCATCCAACCATCCAACCATCCAATCATCCACCCATCCACCCATCCACCCAACCATCCAACCATCCACCCATCCAATCATCCACCAATCTACCCATCCACCCATCCAACCATCCAATCATCCACCCATCCAGCATCCACTCATCCAACTATCCAACCATCCACCCATCCAGCCATCCACCCACCCAATCATCCACCCATCCACCCGTCCAATCATCCAACCATTCAACCATCCACTCATCCAACCATCCACTCACCTTTTTATGGCTTTGTAGCAAATGATGACAAGCACGGTCAGAAACACCAGGGAGGCACAGCATACGGCAATGACGACCACCAGCCCTGACCACCAGCTTTCCTCAGCAGGGCAAGAGGTAGAGTTGGGAGCTGAAAGAGACAGGAGCAGCCTGAGTGTCCCCAGGATGAGCTGGTCATGGCCAGTGACAGAGATGGGACCATCATGGGTGACATTATCAGAGGTGTGGGGAGGTCACTGGCATCCATCACCTGGATGAGGGCTCCCTGATCTTTCCTGCCATCCCTGTCCCCACCCTGCAGTAGGTGACATCATGGCTGGCCCCCAGCCAGGCTGACCTCCGAGCACCTCCATCCCTGCCCCGGAGTGCTCAGAGCAGGGGCTAAGTAAGGGCCACGCCCCGGGCCATTCATCCTCCCTCAGCAGGAGCTAACTGACACCACGGTCAGGTCTAATTTCCCATGAAAAATAACAGAGCATCTCATTCTCTCAGCGGAGGCACTAAACTGGTTCCTCTGCAGGCGGGGGTGGGGAGCAGGGCCCACAGGGGATGCTAAGAAAGGGAGGACCGCCGATGTCCATTTCGTAAGCTAATTTCTTGCGAGAGGCAGACTTTCTCCCATCTTGGATTCAGCCCGTGGGGTGGGTATTTGCAGCTGTCTCAGTTTGTACAGGAGTGGCCAAAATTTGGAAAAGTGTCATTGACAAGGCACAGGACACTGGTGCTACAGGGCCCTCCCTTACTCAATCCGTGGAGTCCTTGGGGGTAAACCTGTCCTCCCTCCCTTGGCACAGGCTGTGCTGGGGGAAGGACTTGTGTCAGTGAGGCAGGTTCACTTTCCTCTGAGAAAGGCAAAGACATCACACAGCCTCATCCCAGGGCTTCTGGGAAGACTCAGACACAACTGGAAAGGAGTGTGCAGAATTGCAAGAGGAATTGAAGTAAGAAGGGAAGGAAGGGAGAGGGAAAAGAGAAAGGGGGATGATGAGGGAGGAAGGAAGGGATGGATGGACGGACAGAGAGACAGTATTAACTTTGGACAGGTCTCCAAGATGTGAATATATGCAAAAGATCTGGAAATACACCCAGACTTGGTGTCCACTCTACAATAGATACCTTGAGGGGTGCAATGGTAGATGGGGAACCAGGGGATGACTTCCCAAAGGGTAATGTGGATGGCTTCATTATTAAGATTCTTATCAGCGTGTAATTTACATCTAGTGAAATACACCCCCCATCTTAAAAGTGCCATCCTCTGAACTTTGACAAATGCATGCACCAGTGGAAGCCGCACCTCCAGCATGACACAAAATATTTCCATCGGCCCAGAAAGTGTCCCTGTGCCTCTTTCTAATCAATCCCACCCTGGGAGCAACTATTCTGATTTCTAAAATCATCGATTAAATTTGTTCGTTTTTGACATTCACATACATGGAATCATGCAGTATGTTTTTCCTTTGGTTCCTTTATTTAGGATAGTGTTTCTGAGAGTCACCCATGTTACTGCATATTTCAGCAGTCCCTTCCTTTATTGCTGAATAGTATTTCTTTATATGAATAGATCACAATTGATTTATCTACTCACCTGATGACCAATGCCTAGGTTGGTTCCAGTGTTGACTATAGTGAATAGAACTGCTATAAACATTTGTGTACAAGTCTTTGTACAGACACATTTTCCTATTTCTCTTGGATAAATATCTAGGAGTGGAATTGCTGGGTTGTATGGCGTGTGTGTGATAAACTTTAGAAGGACGTGCCAAGCTGTTTTCCTGAATGCTTGTACCTTTGTACATTCTGTGCAGAATGAAGAAAGAAAGAAAGAAGATGGGAAGAAGGGAGTGGTTACTATCTGTTGCAGCTAGATTAGGAAATCCAGGGAGCCATTATGTGCTTCCCAGGGAACCAGGGCCAAGACCCCACTAACAAGTGCCGGGTCCTCAGGAGTGAGCCTCAGATGTCACAGACCAGGCAGAATCAGAAATGCTTCCTGATGGTTCCCACCTGTCATCCCAGCACTTTGGGAGGCTGAGGTGGGTGGATCACCTAAGGTCAGGAGTTTGAGATCAGCCTGGTCAACAGAGTGAAACCCCATTTCTACTAAAAATACAAAAATTAGCTGGGCATGGTGGCAGGCACTTGTAATCCCAGCTACTCAGGAGGCTGAGGCAGGAGAATCACTTAAACCCAGGAGGTGGAGATTGTAGTGAGCTGAGATTGTGTCATTGCACTCCAACCTGGGTGACAGAGACTCCTAAAAAAAAGAAATAAATAAAATAAAATACAATAAATGTTTCCTGAGAGATGGCTGGTAGAAGGATGCCACTGGGCCCCTCAGCTAGGGCAGGCCCAGGACTTTAGAAACCTCAACACTGAAAAGATACAGAATATAGCACTGAAAATACGAACAAACTCTAAAACAAGAAAAAGGAGAGCCAAGGCGATTCTCATTTTCCCCATGATGAACTTGTTCAATGCTTTCTTGGTGAAATACCAAACAAAAAAATCCTTCCCTCTAATTCCTCATTTTGGGTTGTCCCTGACTTGGCTGTGTCTTCCTGGGGTGATGTTCCCACCTTCCCTACACTAAGTCAGAAGTCAGAAGTCACTGCTGGAGAGTCAGAAATACAGCCAGATCATCCAAGGCTGTGCTGTCTACACTGCACCCCCAAGCCCCAGAAGTCTACCTCCTCATTTTCACCACAATGGGAAGCATGTTTGGTTTCACGGCTCTACTTCAGGCTGTGACACCTCTGGGCGAGACCCCAGGGCCATGCCTGCCACCAATGGTCCAGGACCACAGACAGTCACCAACTCTCCTGTGGCTGGGGAAATCTACCAGTGTGTGGTCTCAGCCAGGGGCTGCCACACCCCGTCCAGTAAGCACTTGAAAATACCGGGTGGGTGCTGTCTTTGGTTGTCACAGTGTGTGATACCGGCAGCTATGGATGTTAATGACAATGAACTGGATATTCCCACAGGAGGTAGAATTGTCCCATGAAAAACGCCAACAGGGCCCCTGTTGAGAAATTCCATCACCTTGATTGACTGTAGGCCTCACATGGAATTTGGCACTAAATGTCACAGTGCCTCTCTTCTTTACATTCTGTTAGGTGGAAATTTTCTTTTGCTATTC
The DNA here is from genome assembly GCA_963574635.1 of Cheracebus regulus. Taxonomy (NCBI): domain Eukaryota; kingdom Metazoa; phylum Chordata; class Mammalia; order Primates; family Pitheciidae; genus Cheracebus; species Cheracebus regulus. The sequence continues at coordinate 42,740 of CAUYQU010019178.1, read as the reverse complement.
CTTTTCAAATATAATTGATACTGAAAGCAGTGAGCCCGTGGCTCTCAGCATCGTGCACAGGGCCCCCTCTGATAGTCTGCAAGCGCACTCATCACCGCACATGTATGAGAAAACTAGAGAAGGCAAAAATGCTAACAGCTCTGAAATGAGGGAGGCATTTTGTGAAACCTAGTCATGGCATACTCTTGGATTTTGCTCAGAAAACCAGCTGTTGTGTTCAAAGAATGCATCCTTATTGATCCTTGCTTGAGTCAATTAGAGAATGTAGCTGGAGGAAGCCTAGGAGGTGTTATTTCAGAAACGAAGTGGAGGTTCAGGATCAAGAAACAACCTTCCCAGGGGCCAGGGTTGGGACCCTGATCTTTGGGCTACAGGCTGGGTCTATCCCTGCCAGAACTTCCCTCCCATGGGGTGTGGCCAGCACCTCTTTCTGGAAGTGCTAAGACAGCTTACATGTGCACAGATTGATGGTTCATATTGAGAAGATAGCATCAGGAAGGTGCTCAGTCAGTCATTTGTTCATCCACCAAACTGAGCACCCTTGGTGCCTGGCACTGTGCTAGGAGCTGGGAGTACAAAGATAAATCAGATGTAATCTGTGCCCTTAACAGGGCTGGCGCCAGCCACCCCATGGATCATTAATTACAAAGCTAAGACCTGATCATTTTGCTCAGGAGTCTCCAGGAGAAGAGACACGCATGAATTGCTAATGCACAAGGTGAAGGTCATTTCAGGGGTGCAGGTGATACCTTGTGAGAGACAGGTGGTCAGACAGGGAGGCTGAGACAATCAGAGCATGCCAAGTTCCAGGACTGAGGATGCTGAGCTCTGTGCCTCCTCTGTCGCTCCCTACCCCCTAGCCAAGATTCTGCAACAACAGAAAGGCAGGAGTGCTCCTGACATCTCAGGGATTGCAACACCCTCTCTTCCCCAGACTCAGTGAGGCTTTGTCTGCTGTATTCATTAAACACTCCTGATGCCTGTAAAAATGATGAAGCTGGCAACCAGAGAGAGCTTGAGAGCTGCCCAAGCTCCATTTTGCTTCATCAGAGGAGCAGCTGTCTTTTCGTTATGAGACGCATCATTAAAAGCTTCGAACTTCTGCTTCTAGCCAAGATGGAGTAACAGGGGCCAGATCTGCCCTCCTGCCTGAAACACTGAAAACCATTCCAAAGATTCAAAACAGAGGTTTTAAAAACAGGCAACTAAAGACAGTGATTCCCAAGAGATGATGAAACAAATGAGGTGAGTCTTACCACAGGCCCAGCTCACTGCCTTGAGTTTCCAAAACAGTGGTGCAGGAAGGGAGAAGCCGGCCAGGGCCTGGCCAGCTCCATAAGTTGGAGAGATGGAGCTGAGAGTCAAGGGAGTAAACAAGACAGTGAGGTCTCTCCCCAAGGGACCTTAGAGTAGAATAAGGCAATGGTAAACAAATACACCAATAAACATATAATGACACATCGTGGCAAGTGCTGTGAAATAAATAGAAAAGAAAACCCCTATAGGTGTTTGCAGAAGAAGCAGGCGGGGTGGGCAGCTTTGGACCTGTATGGAGTCCAGAACACCAAGGAGACCAGAAAACTCCCTTGGGGGTGAGGGGCGCTTGTGGATCCCCACAAGGTCCAATGCATGAAAGAAGTGTGTGTGGTCAGACAAACCCTCCAGGCACTCTTGGTGGCAAATGCCTCCCTTATTGTCCTCATAGGGTTTTTGTGAGGATCAAAGGAGATGATGGAGGCATTTTTGTGGGTACCAGGACTAGCAAAGACTTCAGGGCACTACTAGGCACAATGGCACATAGCTCAGTTATAGTCTCCTTTCAGAATTGGGGAAACTGAGGCCATATAGCCAGGGGCCTTGTGACAGTACTCACGGCTAACTCAACACATACTAACATCTGACCTGGGCAAACAGCATCGCCATCAGAGCCAGCCGTTGGAGAAGCTCTCCACAGGAGGTGATGGACAGACAGGCGAGAACACAGCCAGTGATGAATGAATCAAACAGACAGTGAGTAGGTTGGAAACAATCTCAGTTTTGCAAGATATCTTTAAATAGGAATGCAGTAGGGTCTAGAAGAGGGGAGTGAGAGCCATGTTCTTGGTTTTAAAATTGCTTCTCCATTGTGAGATGGAGGCTTTATCCACGGCGGGGCCTCTTGACCCTGTGAGTGGCAGGCCACTTGCTCACATGGCTCCCTGGTTCTGGAGCACAGCCTGAGTGCCAGGGACTGCTGGTGACACCATGGGCATGCTAGGGGACTCTGGGCCTCAGAGACATTGTTAGATGGCTTTCCTAACTTTCCAAGTCTTTGGGGACTCAAGCTCCGGGCTGCCTGAGCGGCTTCCAGACTGTTCCCTAGGAGCGGAAAGGGCCTGGGGCTTAACTGGCCTTGACTGTAGTCAGGTGGGAGCGGTCGCCACATTTGCTCTCTCTGCTTCTGGCTTCCTGAGCAGCCCAGCTCCGGGCCCATCAGGCAGGTCACAGCTGCTGACAATGCAGTCTAGTGCCACTTGCCTAGGGCTCTCCGCGCCATAGAGCTCAGCCTCTGTCTCCTTCAAGGTGCCAATGTCGGTGAATGCACTTCCCAAGCCTCTGAGGACAAGTTCAGCCTTTGCTGTGGGAAGCGAAGGCAGAAGCGCCTGGGCTGGGAGGTGCTTCTCTGTCCTAAGGCGAGTGTGGGAGCAGAGGTGAAAGGAGTCACAGCCCTGCTCCAGGGACAGTCTCCTGGCACCACTGGTCCTCAGTGTGTGCAGAGGTCCCCTTCTGCACCGCTCCCTCCCGCCCACCACAGTGGCTCGAGGAAACTGTCCAGCATGTCCGGGAAAAGTGCAAACGCACAGGACTCTCTCGGCATGTGCTGAAAGGGCCGGGCTGCTGGAGAGCACTCAGGAGCATGCGTCCTCTTCGGCCTTGCCTCACCCAGCTTGCTGAAGCCCCCGCTGGTTTTGTCTGGCTCACATGGACAGTGTGTGGGCCAGAGCTTTGCTAAAGATGTGTGTGATGCCGAATCTGTGTTGTAGTCCCTTTGGACAGAGGGGGAAACTGAGGCTCAGAAAAGGGAAGGAGCCTGTCTGAGGCCACCCAGGGACCAGATCCATTTCCTCCTGTCTCTCAGCCTCACTTTATGAACTGCCCCCAAAGCATCACAAAGGATGCGGTTTCTCAGCAGCCACTTCTGGGCTGACGATCCTATCCCTGCCCAGTGAGGAAGGAGTGGTGTGGGGGTGGGGCCGGCCACCCTCCTGTGGCGCCTGTCCCCACACAGGGTCCCATTGTCTCAGGGACACAAGGGGCCGCGTCTCAGGCTGCTGCTCTCCATTCCTGGGCACAGGGTGCCCTCGGGGAGGCCTGTGCCAGGGTGTCCACCTCCTATGGCAGCTGGGGGAGGTCCGGAGAACCAGTCTGGGTGTGTGGCTGCTCTCTCACTCCTCACCCTGAAGGCGCCAGAGCGCATGGGCTACACTTGAAAACCACAAATACAAAATCAGACCCCCGTGCCTTGGCCAACCTTGGCAATCAGCCCCTATTTCTACAGAGAAGTGAGGAATCTTCTCTGGGGTGTGCCTGGATGAACACAGCGCCCCTGTGCACCTATAATTCAGGGCCCCCCCTTCTCTGCCAGTGGGAATTTGGCTCAGGCTTCTGGGTTTAGCAGAGAGACCCCCTGTTTCATTAGTCTCCTCAATTCCTCCCTCCAATCAAGGGTTCCTACAGCAGGAAGCTCCTGGCTGCCCACAGGTGAGAGGCAACTGCGCCTGGCCCATGCTTAACAGAAAGCCTCCCTGGGGCACAGAGCTCCTGGGGATGCCTCCATGGCCTGCCTTTCCAAAAACAAGGGGCACACACTTCTCTGCTGTGCAGAAGGGCAGCGGATTGCGGGCACTGTGGCCTAAATGAGGGATCCTGCTTGCCGCCTGTAGTCCGGGGCAGGGCTGGGAGGGGAGTGTCACAGGGGAGTGATGCCGGCCTGGCCTGTTTTGAGGCAGTCTCTTGCCCATCTCTCCCACGCTGCCTCCTGCATGCCAACCATGCCCCTTCCCGCCCCAAGAAGCTGGGCTTTGGTAGCCGGTAGCACTGAGCACACGCCCCTCTCACCCCCCGCAGGTGGGAACGGTGGCCTGTGGATGCGCATACCACCTTGGTTAGCACCCCCTGCAGATGGGAACCGTGGCTTGTGGATGCGCATACCACCTTGGTCAGCTGCTGGTGGGTGGTGTGGCAGGAAGTCAGACCTTAGTGTGCCACCAAGATGGTCTCAGGGCTACAGAGAAGCCCAAGCCGCAAGGAGGGGCCAGGCTGGACTCTTCACTGAACTTCATAGGGAGAGTTGTAAGAGCCCCGGGTCCTATCCTCACTGCTGCAGGAGTGGCCCTGAAAATATCTCTGCCCTCAGCCTCTTCTCAGCAACTGCTTTGTGTGTGCAGAGGCTTTTAGGGCCTCAGCCCCAGCCTAATGGGCTCCCTGTACTGGAAGCATCCAACAGAAGCTGGTCCTCCTTGCCCGGAGCACCTCAATACCGCCAGGGCAGTGCCTTCCTCCTGGCTCAGGCCCCCCCGGGCATTCCCTCTGCCCACTAAGTGGCCTCATCCCATGACTGCTCCCTCCAACCCCCCTCTCCACCTTCTCCCTGACTCCAGGCCTGTGCTGGGTCTTGCTGGGTTATCACAGTTGTGCCATCACCCTGCCAGCCCCTCCTTCCTGGGGTATTGTATCAGTTGCCCAGCTCAGCACAGTGGTCATCCACACTGGCTTTGAATCAGAAGGACCAGGAGTTAAAATCCAGATCCTGCCTTTGGGCGTCATTGACTCTGTTAGATTTAATCTCAGTTTCTTCCCCTGTAAGTCGGGGGAGGTAGCAGAACAACCTCCACAGGGCTCGTGCAAAGATTACACAAGAGACTCGGTCAGAGAGCCGGCGTCGATGCCCCTCAGCTGCCCGCCACATCCTCCCCTTCTCCCTGCAGAACCCGATTCCCCTCCTGTAACCCCCTGCCCTCCAGAGGATCTAGGCTTTGGGGGAGGCGGGCCCAGCCTAGGAGGTGGGTTTTCAGTGGTCGCAGCCAGGCCTGGTTGTTCTGGTACTTATGCCCCTAATTGGTTTAGGGGTCACAGAGTTCCGGCAAGGACAGGAAAATCTGCCGGGGGCTCCTGGCAGTTTCCCTGGTCTTAAGGGAGATGCGGAGGCAACTTCTCCTCCGGTACACTGCTGCGTCCCTCAAAGCTGAGCAGCTTATAGGGGCTGAGGGCGTTGGGGTACGGGGTGGGTGGGTCTCAGTGTGATGCAGGGTGGTCAGGGTCAGCCTCCAGAGGAGATACTGGAGCAACGACTGGGCCTGGGCAGGGGGCTCATCATGCAGGTATCTGGGGAAGGAATGGCTGAGTGCAGGCCCCGAGGTGAGTGCGGGAGTGCTGGGGAGCAGGACGGAGGCCAGCGTGGCTGAGGGAGTGGTGAGGGGAGACTAGGAGATGGGACCACATGGGGCCACGGGGATGCCCTGGGGATGCCATGAGGAGGCCATGGTGAGGACCGAGAAAGGAGGCAGCAGTGGGGGACTTGGGAGGGTGGTGAGTTGTGACCTCCAGGTCTGCACAGTCCCTCTGTGTTGAGAGTAGACGGGGTGTGGTGTGGGGAAGGGTCGGGGGCTGCGGGGATACTGCTGATAACCCAGCAGCGAGATGGCAGGGCTCAGACTCGGGTTATCAGCAGAGGTGGTGAGAACAGCTCGGAGTCTGGAAATGCTTTAAGGTAGATTTCATGAACATGAGGATGTGGGCGGCAGCTACAGAGAGCAGCTAAGGATGACTCTGAGGGTTTGGGGCTGCACCTGTGGAAGGATGAAGCTGTCACCGATTGATGGCCGGGGGGATTCCTGGGGCCGTGCAGCTTTGGGACAGGTGTGGAGGTCGGGTGTGGAGGTCAGGTGTGAGTCTGAAATCATCACACACCACGGGAGACTGTGAGAAAGCAGCTGGGTGGCCTCCACATTCAGAATCGAGGCTGGGCTGAGGCAGGCATTTGGGAGTGGTCAGCACCCCGCCCTGGGACTGGAGGGGCTCGTCAAGTAGGGAAGGAAGGCGGAGGAGACGAGGGCCAAGGCCTGGCCCTGGGGCCCCTCAACATGAGGCAGTGAGGGGACGGTGAGGCGGGAAGCCAGCGAGGAAGGCGGCCCAGGCCATCCGGTCCTGCAGCCATGTGAGGAAGGGATGTCCAGGACAAGGGGAGGTCAGCTGTATCCACCGCAGCACATGGTCAAGGATAGAGACGCTGGGAGCTGCCGCTGGATGGAGCCACGTGGTGGTTGCTGCTGGCTGCTGAGAAGTGGTTTGGCAGGAGTGAAGGGAGGAAGCCCGATTCGGGGAGTCAAAGAGAGAATGAGAGAGAGGAAATGCAATCAGTGGGGGTGCACAACTGCCGCTCGCTGGAGCTTCACTGCAAAAGGGAGCAGCGTCGTGGAGCCAAATCTGGTGGGAGAAGTCATGGGAAGGATAAGGCAAGAGGTGGTGTGTGTGACAGTGTGAGAATGTGTGAGTGTGAGAGTGTGTTTATGAGAGTGAGAGTGGATGGGAGTATGTGTGTATGAAGTGTGAGTGCATAGGAGTGTGTGTATGGGTGTGTAAGTGAGTGTGTGGCAGTGTGAGGGAGAGTGTGTGTGACTGAGAGTGTGTATGAATGTGTGTATGTGACAGTGTGTGAATGTGTGTGTCAGTGCCTATGAGGGTGTGTGGATATGTGTGTGAATGAGGGTATGTGTGTGTATGAGTGTCATGACTGTGCGTGTGTGTGTGACTGCATGTGTTTGTGTGTGAATGTGTATGTGTATGAATGAGTGTGTGTATGAGTGTGAGTGTGAGTGTGTGAGTGCCAATGGCTGTGGCCCAGGAGAGGGGGAAGAGCTGAGCCCGAGGGGGCCTGTGCCCGGTGTGTCTGATAAAATGAGAGCAGGGAGAGTGGGGTGAGGGGCCCACAGGGAGCAAGGACAATGCTTGGCCAGATGAGGAAACTGAGGCACACAGCCAGGTTAAGTGAAGGTGCCCAACTTCATTTAGTTGGGTGCCAGAGCTGGGACTGAACCTGGACAGGCTGGCTCCGGGGGCAACCTGTGATGCCTGCATAGACTCAAAGCAGGCGAGTCCTTGCATAATGACAAATGGCCAGGAGAGATGCGTTGGGGGAAACCTGGAGGCTGGAGGGAGCAATGCAGTGTGTGGAAAGGGGTGATGGGGCCACCCTGGGCATCAGGAAAGCCTCTCTGAGGAGGGGACAGGGTGTGGGGGCACCCTATGAGAAGGTGCCAGCAAGGGAAGAAATGGGGGACAGAGGCAGCAGCACCCCAAGACTCTCTGCCCCCTGGCTGGTGGCTGAGGCCTTTCCTGAGCCCTGGGTGGGGGGCCCCGTGCCCTTCCATCTGTGGCTCCTAACCTGTAGCCCGTGTTCCGCGGGCCACCTGCTCCCCCGGCTTATTCATTTCTGCCTGGTGCTCTGGGCGCGGGACCCAGCGTGGTGGCAGATTGGCGGCTTATCATCAAGGGCACTGTTCTCAGGCTCGGTTCCTGAGGGGGCATTTAAAAAAAAACCCAATACATTATTAATAATTGTCTCCATCATTCCTGTGCCTAATTAGGAAAGGAAAACTATGAATTGGGCTTATGTCTGTTGGTGGGGGCGGCCTCAGCTTTTCCCAGTGCGAGGGAGAGTCCGGGTGGAGGCTAGGGCAGGAGCCGAGAACAGCAGGTCGCTGCCTGGTAGAATTAATTGCGCTTCTGGTAGCAACTAGAGAACACATCCCCCTTGTTTTTGCCCAAAGAGCTCCCTTTGTTAGCCTCCTTAAGGCAAGGCCTTGCTACTCAACAGCATCTCCTCTCTTTTAGTAGCTGCGTTCCTCTCCTTTTCTGTCCTGGCCCTGGGTCCTCTCCCCAGATCTGCCAGGCCTCCTGTTCCCACCAGGGCTGCAGACACACGGCTGCGCAGAAGGGCTACACACTTCTCAGCTTTAGAACAGCCCAGTACCTTTGAGAAGTGACTAGAGGAGGCCACATTCAGAACTTGTGCCCATGGCCAGGCATGGTGGCTCACACCTGTAGTCCTAGCACTTTGGGAGGCCAAGGCAGGAGGATCACTGGAGCCCAGGAGTCTGTGACCAGCCTGGGCAACATGGTAAGACAAAAAGTTTAACAATTAGCTGGGATAAATAGGCTGGGTGCAGTGGCTCGTGCCTGTGATCCCAGCACTTCGGGAGGCCGAGGTGGGTGGATCACCTGAGGTCAGGAGTTTGAGACCAGCCTAGCTAACATGGCGAAACCCCATCTCTACTAAAAATACAAAAAAGTAGCCCGGTGTGGTGGCACACGCCTGCAGTCCCAGCTACTTGGGAGGCTGAGGCAGAATCAGAACCACTTGAGCCTGGGAGGCGGAGGTTGCAGTGTGCCAAGATCGTGCCACTGCACTCTAGCCTGGGCAACAGAGCGAGACTCTGTCTAAAAAAAAAAATTAGCTGGGATAGTGAGACAAAAAAATGGAAAAATTACCTGGGCATGGTGCTGCATACCTGTAGTCCCAGCTACTCGGGACTTGCATTGGGAGGCTGAGGCAAGAGGGTGGCTTGAGCCCAGGAGTTTGAGGCTGCTGTGAGTTCTGATGCTGCCACTGCATTCCAGCCTGGGTGACAGAGCAAGACCCTGAATCAAAACAAATATGATGGGGTCCTCCTGAATGCGCCATCAGGTAGAATGTGCTCTGTCTAATCAGTTGTAATCACCTTGCAGAGGAGTTCACAGTCAACTTAGACCAGTGGGTGACACTGATCTGAAGGCCAAATCTGGCCCATCACCTGTTTTATAAATAAAGTTTTATTGAAACACAGACACACCTATTTGTTTACACCTTGTCCACAGCAGCTTTTGTGCCACATTGGCAGCATGGAATATTGCCTCAGAGACTGTATGGCCTCCAGAGACTAAGATATTTACCATCTTGCCTTTTACAGAAAGTTTTTTTATCCCTAATTTAGAGGAGTCTTAACCTGAGATTCTTAGACAAGCTTAGAAGAGTGGCCTGCAAGGTCTTTAATACCTGTTTTTAGATTGCATTCCAGCCTGGACAATAGAACAAGACTCCTGTTCTCTCTCCCCCTTTCTCTTCCTCTTTCTTTCTTTCTTTCTTTCTTTAAAAAGGAAAAAAAAAAAAGAAAGAAGAGTGGTCTGCAAGTACCCTGAAATTATGCCACAAATTTGTATTCTGCAAGTAAACAATCCACTCCTTCCACATTATTTTACCCCAAATGTCACACCAAGGCCCGGATGGGAGTCTCTGGGCATGTGGCACAGGGTTCCATCTTGCCTGGGAGTTTTCACGGCGATAGTGTGGTGAGGAAGCAAAGCACCACAGAGAGACAGGCACAAATTTGGATCCTGGCTTGGCCACACCATACTCACTAAGTGACCCTTAGACAAAGTGCTTACATTTTGCAAGCTTCAGTTTCCCATCGTCAAAGGATGACAACATTCCCTGGAAGGTTGGGGGAGCTGCTTCCCGCCTGCTGGCTGGGACGCAGGGGCTCTGCTCTGAAGGCAGAAAAGCTCCATGTCAGACTTTCTGGGCACCTGCAGCCCTTCTTCAGGGTCTGCACTAGGGCTGCAGGGTAGCTATGCACAAGCTGGGGAGCCCAGGAAGTGATGTCCCCTGCTCTGCAGAGCATCCTCCACCAGTGACTGACACATATGAAGTGTGACAGCCTGGCTGGGGACAACTATAGGCTGCAATTGCCTCTGTAGCACTTGGCCTGAGAGGGTGCTTTCACTCGGCTTCCCCACTTCCCTGCGCCACCACCTCCGTCGCCTCCTCAGTCTCTCCTGGGGAGCACTTCATTTAAAAATTCTTGTGTGAGGGTCTGAGGAACTGTTCCATATCAGGAACCCCAGACATGAGGTTACCAAGGTGCTGTAAGCTCCTGGCCTCCGTCTAAAGCATCCAACAAAAGATGAAATTCTATGCCAATGAGATGCGTGTGAACTTGCCACGTTCTAGATGACTCCTTCCCAGGATCACTCTTTGCTAGTTCTCCGGACAGAGCCTAAGTCCTGTTTAAAGGGGTCCTACAGGGTTAAGCTAAGAATGATTTGAGTCCAAGTTGGGACCAAAAAGCGGAGATGACGTGGCTGAGAAGAATCAGTGCTGCTCAGTTTTTAATAAGGAATAAACCTGAAATGTCTGTGGCTGTGGGACAAAACCATACATAATATTGAAGAAAAAAAGAGATCCAGCCCAGATTGACAGTCCGGAGCTGGACTGTCTAATACAGTAGCCACCAGACACATGTGACTACTTAAATTTAAATTCCTTAAAATTATTTAAGTCAAGAATTCATTCCTCTGTTGCACTGGCCATGTTCTAAGTGCTCAGTAGGTACACATGGCTAATGCCTACTGTTTTACACAGCACAGCCCCAGACCATTTCCAGCATCGCAGAACGTTGATTGGGCCATCCAGAGTGATGGGAGGTGGGATGCTCTGCTTCCCTTTCCAAAAAGGCAGCCAAGAGCAGTTTTCTTACCCGACTGAAAGCAAACTGAGACAGCCACCTGTGTCCTGCCACTGCGATCTACTTTCAAAGCACATTTTTCTGAGGTTCTTTTATTTGCTTCTCAGATCGCCTCCCCCTGAAACAGGCAAGGCAGGGATCACTAGGACTATTTATAGATAAGGAAACTGAGGGTTCTGAAGGTCAAAGAAGCAAAGTCACAGAGCTGTGAGTAAAGTGACAGACTTGGGGCTGGGGAGACCTCTCCTCCGGTCGAGCCAACACTCTGCTGAGCTGGAAACATGCCAGGGCGTATTCTAACCCCACACGGGGCCCCTCGCTCCCTCTGTTTTTCAGCAACCACGCGGCTTGGTGAGTAGAACACCTGGATCTAAAAAGCACTAACTGGCTTCCTGAAAATAACAAAGCAGAAGGCAGCCCTGGCTCCACCGTCCTCGATGGGCAGCTGTGCCACTGTGGTGAAATGGGGCCAGGCCCCAGGCCCACGTGAACTCCACCAGTGAAATACCCAAAGGCCATTTCTGTGACAGTGGCTTGTCCAAGAATGGGGCACACCGGGACTAGGCAGGTTTGGCAACTAGCTCCTGCCAGGAAATTGCATTCTCTGTCTGGACAAGCAGTGCAGTCTGAAGATCCGGGGCATGCGGCCTGGGTTATGGCACTGTCATCGAAATACTTTGGACATCTGCAAGTCGCTTCACCTCTCTGGACCTCAAATGCCCACCTGCCCAATGGGAGTGATGACCCCGCACTAGAGCAGGGGTCCTCAGCCTCGACACTGGACAATTTGGACTGGATAGTTCTTTGTGGTGGGGGCTGTTCTGTGCACCCTAGAACGTCTTGCAGCATCTCTGGCCTCTACCCACTAGATGCCAGTAGCACCCCTCCTCCAGCTGTGATCAGATGTCCCCTGGGAGACTAAGAGAGCCACAGTGCTGGAAGATGTCCAGGGTTCTTTCCTGGCTTCGGCACTCAGTGGAGACTGATGCGTCCAACACAGCCACAGCCAGCAGCGCCTGACTCGGCCTCCCAAATGCACCGCACCAATCCCAGCAAATTGAAGGAGTTAAAGTGGATGGCCTTCCAGCCGGGACATTCTGAGATTACAAGCCAACTGCCTTCAGGATGACCCCTGGCTACTCAGAGGCCGTGCAGTGGAACTGTCTGTAACAGGGTCCAAGAAGAAGCCAAGGCATTATTTCCAAGGCATCCATAATTCTTGCTGCCAAGTCCAGAGACAATGGGCCTTTGCCACCCACGGTCCAGTTCATTCTAAATCTGAGAACAAGGAACCCATTCACTCTTGGGAAGGGCAGATGGTACAGGGATAGGGGGTAGGCCAACATCTCTTCCAGGAAACAGTGGCCTCTGGCCTTCTCTGATTGCTGGCAAGGATGACACAGAAACTTGGGAGCAGGGAACAGGCGCTGCTCCTACTGCCTTATTTTTCTCTGGGGGAAGCAGGGGGCAAAACCAACGGACGCTGCTCACGGACCCAGCCAGCAGAACCTTCCCATCTTTCCCAGGCAGAAGGCCCGACAATGGCACTTTCCCAAAGGCCACTGGAGACCCACCCTTGAGTGAGTGAGGAGATGATGCTGCTCCCTTTGTGGAGAGGACTCCTTTGATGATGGAAGGAAGGTGTAGGTGAGCAGGGCGATTCTGACCTATTCCAGGCAGAGCAGCTCCCAGGTGGAGTGCCTGCCGCCAGACCCCAGGAAACAGGAAATCCTGCAATGGGAACCAGGAACAGCCTTTCCCTCCATAACAAGATGCTATGATGGCGATTTACACAGTCATGGGTACCATTGCTTATGCTCATGCAAAAGGCCACCCCGCTGGGCCGGGCCTGCCGGGCTGTCTCTGGGCCTTTGCTAGGGTTTGTTTCTTACCATCTGCTGGCAAATGAGCAAATGCTTAAGGTTTCAGAAAATTTTATGGAGGAAAATATTTATATTAAAGAATGTCCAATTGCTTAATAAAAAGGTAACGATAAGAGTTGCTAAGCACTTGTCATGCACCTTGCCCATGTGACATCTGATTGAAGTCTCCTGATCCATCAGGAGATGTGGGTGTCACTGTCCCCATTTACTGAAGTGAGAATAAGCTCAATGAAGACAGGTCAGTTGTGGAGCTGGGATTCTGGGACAATCAGAGCCCAAAGTCCATCTTCTTTCTGTCACGACCCGCTGCAAACCAGGCAGAGACCACTGCTACTAGATCGCAGCAGCAGAGCCTCAGTCCAGCCCAAGAATAGATTTTAACATTGCCTTGTGGCGGGGGGAGCCACAGGGAGCCTTGACCTCTGTCCTCTGGTCCCCACCTTCTCCAGTCCTCTATCTACCCCTCCCAAGGGCAGATGGCAGGACTCACTCAACTGAAGAGACTGTGATAGGTAAGCAAGACCAGAGAGGGCAAAGCTGGCTACACCCACACCTTGGATTTCAGGAGGGAGGGAAAAGGGAACCAAACTTCTCAGCAAGGGAGAAATTTATTCATTTTCAGGATGAGCTCTTCCCCTTTAATTCCCTACAGTCTCGGGCTCCCTGAGCACAGTATTTCAAAACCTGGTGGATGTCGAGCCCTCAAGATCCCAGTCACTGACACCTACTCTTTACATTTCATGACAGCTGGCCACACGGGTCACCATCATCGACCGTTCCATCACCTTCCTTTGACAGGGACATGAATGGGGTCTCAGAGGTGAGGGCTGCCTCATACAGACAGGGCGATGCTTCAGGAGCCAGCTGTGTCTGACTGCTTTAGAAAACCAGTACCAGAAGCAAGTGCCACAGCAGCTGAGGCCTTTGGGAAGGCACCGCTGGCTCGGCTCCTGACCAGGAAGTGAGGTGGGGTCGCAAAAGCTCTCTAAGAACTGACATTCCCAATTCTGGACTCTCCTGAACCATAAAGTAGAACGAATAACCTGGAAGGGCTCGCCATGCATGCCAGAGAGCAGAGATTCCTCCAGCGCTTCCGAGGCCCTGCTCGTCCCCACCCAAAGCTCTTCTCCCACACGCAGCGGCCTCGTCTCTCCCTCTCTCCTTCCCTAGCCCCATGCTGTCTGAAATCCAGCCCAAGAGCCCCATGAAAGGCCAATTTTTAAAAGAGAACAAAGAAATCCAGATTTCTTTTTAAGTCTGGATCTTGCTATGTTGTCCAGGCTGGTCAACTCCTGCCTCGAGCAATCCTCCAGTCTCGGCCACCCATGGCATTGAGATTCCAGGTGTGAGCCACTGTGCTCGGCCTAAAATATGAAATGCCTTTGATGTTAAATACAGTTTCTTTTCTTCTTGGCTGGGCGTGATGGTTCACGCCTGTAATCCCAGCACTTTGGGAGGCTGAGGCTGGCGGATCACAAGGTCAAGAGATCGAGACCATCCTGGCCAACATGGTGAAATCCCGTCTCTACTAAAAATACAAAAAAATTAGCTGGGCGTGGTGGCACGTGCCTGTAGTCCCAGCTACTCGGGAGGCTGAGGCAGGAGAATTGCTTGAAACTGGGAGGCGGAGGTTGCAGTGAGCCGAGATCGCACCACTGCACTCCAGCCTGGCGCCTGGTGATGGAGTGAGACTCTGTCTCAAAAAAACCAAAACCAAAACCAAAACCGTTTATTTTCTTCTTTTAAACATTAGGCGTGGCTCATCAGTGCAGTATCTAATGGCTGCCCCTGCCAGACTTCTGAGGGGCAGTGACCCAGGCCGTGGCCTCTGACATGGATTGGTTTTAATCTATCTCTCTGGGAATAAAGGAGGGAAATGAAGTCGTCATCCTAAAACATGGAAAGTGAAAAATAAAGGTAGTGTTCTTAGGTCCTGGGGCTGTCCTCTGCCTGTCCCTGGCTTGCCTGGGCGTCTTACCCTAGGGTGGGCAGGAGGAAAAGTCCCGCAGCTGCCGGTCCTGGCCCCCGCCCCGGCCCTATCTATGCTCTCCCCGCAAATCGATCAGGCCCATGCCTTCAAGTACCAGCCAGATGCCAACTACTGTCATGGGTGCAGCATCAGCCCAGCACGTCCCCCAGGCCCCTGACTTCCATATCCAGCTGTGACTCAGCGTCTCCGCTGGGTGGTCCACGGGCTGGCTCTGAGTTCCCTGTCCAAAACCAAACTTCACCTCTCCCCTGCACCCTCCTCCCCCAATCCTCCATTCACCCAGCTGCTCAGTTCAGGAACCTGGGTCTTTCGGACAAGCCGTTCAGTTGGGCAGCAAGTCCCCTCCGTGTCCCCCATAGCAGCCTCCTTGCCAGTGTCTCCGCCTGCCCCGCAAAGTACCCAGGGGGTTCTTTGTAAAGTGTAAATGAGATCCTATTACATTCCTGCTTAGTGCCTTTCAAAGGCTTCTTACCAGAGGCAGAAGAAAACCCAATCTTTTTATCATGGCATTTGAGAAATACTGCTCCCATTCGGGTCACTGAGGTCTAACCCCTTATAGGGAAGAATCTAGAAAGTTTCCTAGCAGTGACAGAACCGTCAGGGCCAGCACACAGTGGGAACACTTCCAAGGGGGGATGGAGAATCTGTGAGATGTGGGTTTAAAAAAAAGAAGGAAGGAAGGAATGAGTCCTCTTACTTAATGGCTGTCCCTCCAACACAGCCATACTTGAGAACTGTCAGCCACTGCCACCAGCTGGACCTCACACTCCCGCCCATCCATTTCTCTCGGAGGGATGAGTAGCTCTATGGACACGTCAGAACCGGCTAATCCCTACGGTTTAAGTGGCCCACAGAAAGCATCTCAGATTAGTTGAATAAAAAGATAAACTGCTTTGCCGGCTATAAGGCCCAGAATGTTCTGAGAGATGGGAAGAAACTCCTTCGTGTATTTCTGACTGTGAAGGAGTCCAGGGTTCTGGCCTGGGGTGGAGGCTGGAGGGAGGGGGCTTCACCCCACAATTGGCCTGTGGTTGAAGGCCGCGTGGCGGCAGCTGCCCTCTTCCTCCAGTGGAGTTGTGTAAGCCCTCTGAGTCTGTGCGGTGGGCTGGGCAGTGGGCTTTGTCTTAATGGTAACGTAAGTTTACAGAAATGGAGAAAAAAGGAATGAAGGTGGAGGAAACGGAGGGAAATATTTTAAAATCTCAAAAGCAGGAAGATAAACCTGGTAGTTGTTAATGCCATTGGATTCTGCTGCATCTAGGCCAAGAAACTAGAGAACCCTGTGTCTGAAGGAGGCAGCCTCGCGTCACTTCTAAGCGGACATGTGGCAGACGCTATTGGTGTCCACCCCCAGGTTCCCTTCTTGGGGCGCCCATGGTGCTCTGACAGGGAGGCCTAGGACTGCTCTGGACCTCAAGGCGGAACTTCCTGCGTGGGGCCACTCACTCCAGAGTTTCCATGGGCTCCCATGGAACGTTCCAGCTGAAACCACGCCCTGGCTGGCCACTTCCCTTTCCTGTCCCGCCCTCCCTGCTTCCTCACAGCTTCCTCCTGGGCACACCCCTGTCGCAGCTCAGCTCACTCGGCCCTGCCGCGAGGGAAGCAATGAAAGACAGGATGGTGAATGAAGTCTCGACAAACATCAAGTCTCTAAAAACGCTGCCTAATGTGAACGCCTGACCACATAAGACCACCAAAAATTCCATTGAAATATTAACATTCACAGTGGCTCACACCTATAATCCCAGCACTTTGGGAGGCTGAGGTGGGCGGACCACTTGAGGTCAGGAGTGCAAGACCAGCCTGGCCAATATGGCGAAATCCCATCTCTATTAAAAATTAGCTGTAATCCCAGCTACTTGGGAGGTTGAGGTAGGAGAATGGCTTGAACCTGGGAGGTGGTGGATGCAGTGAGCCGAGGTCACACCAGTGCACTTCATCTTGGGCAACAGAGCAAGATTCTGTATCAAAAAAAAAAAAAAAAAAAAAAAAGAACTATTGACATTCAAAAGCAAAGAGTAGAACAAGAGCCCTGATGAAGGACACAGTCCTGTCCTCCAGCCACTTAGAATGTCGGCAGCCACCAATGTGGAGTCCCTGGGCCAATTCAGTGTGCCACCAATTTCCTGAGTGTACCACAAGCAAAGCATTGTGCAATGGACTCTGTGGGGTAGGTTGGGGGATGACGGGAGCCCACGGTCTACCCTCTAGCAGGGACCTGCATGTTGGTGGGGTCGTCAAAGACCACCAAGGATGATCTGCGATGCTACCGGCCCACTCTCTGTGGGCTTGACCTGGGTTTTGAATATTTTGCCTCTCTGTTGTTGGCAAGTAGTAGGTGTTGAGTAAACAGTTCACAAATGAATCTGGATAAGCCCAAAACTGTCATACAGCAGGGAAACAGAACCATCAAAACAAACAGCTCTTGCCTTCCATGATAGCAACAGGGGTCACTGAATTTTCCACAAATGGAAAGAATCAACTCTCTGCAGGGCACCAGGTTCAGATTTGAAGTCTGGCTGCTTGGAAAGGAGGCTTGGCGGCGAAGCAGTTTCTCCGCGGGGTCTCCATCGGCTTATGGGGAGGGACAGTTAGTTCTCTGTTGTGTGAAACGGTCCCTGCAGTCGCATGACATTTCTCATCCCTGGCCCCCCGCCCAGTAAAGCCGGCAGTGCTTCCTCCCCAATCACAGTGGCAACCAAAACCTAGACACCCCCATTTCCAAATGCATCCTAGGGGGTGTTTTTACCCCTGACTGAGAACCACTGGTGGGATAAAATCAGCTCAAGGTGAGAAAGGGAAGCAGAGTGGAGGAGGGTGGGGCCAGTCCATGCATACGTGCATGTGCACGTTCGTGTGCCCATGGGGGAGGATGGATTCATGTCAACTTGCAAAAAAAGGCAAATGAGGGAGAGGGCTCGAGAGGGAGGGGACGGGAGGAGGAAGAACGCCTGTGAGCAGCAATGAGGAGCCTCCCTGAAGGTTCCAGGACACTGCATTTCCAGCACAGACAGAGCTTCCACTCTCCTCCGCCCAGCCATTCTCCTCGTGGAGTGAGAAGGCAAGTGGCAGCTCTGCCCCCCACAAACTAGTGAGAGCAACCAGTGGGGAGGGGGAGGCGTCCCTGGCAGACGCGCTTCCAGGAAGGACGTGGTGTTCACCACCCTGCTCTGGCCTTGGCAATGGCCCCGGCCTGGACCTCACAGTCTGGAAGTTTCCCAGACAGGCTGGCCCGAGACACTTGAACCTTTACTGGGCTCCTCATCCAGGGGCCAAAGGGCAGCACGGATGCCACAGCCAGGTCACAGCTGGTGCTGACAAGCTGCAGGAAGGCCCTTGACGCAGGGCAACGGTCGCCGTCCCCGAGGGCTGCCTGACCATGTTTAGACAGGAGTGCACGGAGAGGCAGCATCAATCAAGCCCCGCAACCTTGGCGGCCAGGGGGAAACAAAACAAGGCAATGTCTTGGCACAATCTTTGAAATCAGTGGTTGCCGCAGCGAGGAGCCCAACACAGACACACACGTGAGCAGGAAACTCAGCCTCCTTCCCATTGCCGTGAGATTCATAGTCCTACCTTGGCTAATGCGGCTGCTCAGAAACCTTTAGATCTTCCAGAATCACAGCCAGACTCCTCCGCCCATCCACCCTGAGACAGTTCCCACTCCTGTTACCTCCCTCAAGTGGGACTGTACTCAGGTTCCCCAAACCCCTCCCATACCACCACCTTTGTGAATGCCGTTTCTTCTACCTGGAGCACCTCCTCCACCCACACTTCCACCCCTCCTTATTCTGCTCTTCAGAATCCTAACTGCTCTCTGAGGCAGACTTCAATGCCACCTCCTCCAGGCAGCCATCCCTGATGGCTCAGGGCCCATCTCTAGCACTTGGTGCCCACTGAGCTCCCTGCTGGCTGACAGCTTCTTAGCTCCTCCCCTGGCTGGTGAGCTCTACCAGAGCAGGGAGCAGTTTTCACTCATCCCAGGGCTGCCCCACCCAGCACCTGGCACACAGGAGGTGCTCAGTATACACTAGCCGGGTCAATCAATGGCCTTGCTGGCACATGGCCCCAGGGCCACGAAACTCTTAGCAAGCACTTGTTGGCATTAATTTCTCATCTTCCTTCAAACTATATCTAGCACCTGTCACCTCTCTTCCCCTCCATTGCTGCCCTAGTCCAGGCCACCACTTCTGTGACCTTGGCAACATCTATAGCTTCTTGACTGGTCTGCCCCCAGCCCTCTTACTACCCCCACCCCAATCTATTCTCCACTCAGATGCCAATGATTGCCTTAAAAAGCAAATCTGGGCCATGTGCCGTGGCTCACCCTATAATCCCAGCACTTTGGGAGGCTGAAGTGGGCAGATCACGAAGTCAAGAGATCGAGACCATTCTGGCCAACACAGTGAAACCCCATCCCTACTAAAAATACAAAAATTAGCTGCGAATGGTGGCACATGCCTGTAGTTCCAGCTACTCGGGAGGCTAAGGCAGGAGAATCATTTGAACCCAGGAAGCAAAGGTTACAGTGAGCTGGGATTGTGCCACTGAACTCCCGCCTGATGACAGAGTGAGACTCCATCTCAAAAAAAAAAAAAAAAAAGCAAATCTGTGTCATCAATATGGTCAGAATCTCTTCAACGGTTTTCTATAGCACTTGGAAAGAAAAACCACCGCTGGCTGGGCACAGTGGCTAATGCCTATAATCCAGCACTTAGGGAGCCCAGGGTGGGTAGATCACTTGAGGCCAGGAGTTCGACACCAGTCTGGCCAACATGGCAAAACCCTGTCTCTAATAAAATTACAAAAAAAAATTAGCTAGGCACAGTGGCGTGCACCTGTAATCTCAGCTACTCAGGAGGCTAAGGCACGAGAATCGATTGAACCCAGGAGGTGGAAGTTGCAGTGAGCCGAGATCGTGCCACTGCACTGTAGCCTGGGCAACAGAGGGAGACTCTGTCTTGTAAACAAAAAGAAAAAAACCCACCTCTGTCCTATGTAAGCTATGGTTTATAAAGCCCTGCATGATTTGGGACTAACCTCCCCAGTCTCATTTATACCACCGTCCCTTGTGGTCGCTGTGCCCGGCTTCATGACCTTCTCTGGGTTTCTCACACCCTGATGATTGTAAGCCAGGGCCTTTGTATGTGCTATTCCCTCTGCCTGGAATGCTCTTCCTCATCTTCAGGGGGCTAATTCCTTCTCTTCCTTCTGGTATCAGCCAGCTCCAAGAGAGACCTTCCCAGGTATACCCTCCCTGTGGAAGGTAGGGTCCTCTCTGTCGTCTCTATTTCTGCCCCAGAATCCCCAGCTCCCCACCTCCCCCGACAGCATCTGGCCCAGAATTGGTGTTCAACAGATGTTCACAGGATGAATGAATGATTGAATGGACCCCATGCCCACCTGCAGTGATCTCCCACTGGACATCCAGATTCCATTTCTCGGTTCTTAACTATGATAATGAGAAGAGTTTTGGGCTGTGTACTTTTTTTTAGCAGAAACCAAGAGTGGCTGTCCCTTCTCAGCATACTTCGCCTCTTTCTGATTTTCTGTTTCATTTGTTAGCACTGATTTCCTTAGGAGAACACAATCATGGTGTTGCTTACAGACTCTCATTCTGTATCCACAGAAACAACCTCCCTCGATAGTCAGAGGGGCCCTGCCCTGGGCCAGGGCCTGGGCACTAGTGTGGAAGTCTGAGAGGCAGCCTGGGGACATGCCAGTCCTGGGACCCTGTGGGATGCAGGTGGGGCTGGCGCAGGCTTCCCAGCCCAATCCAGCACTTCCTGACAGTGACAAAGCACTCTCGACTTCGCACCCAGAAGCCCTGATGTGATAGCGTTCATCTCCCACCCAGCAGATGCAGAAACTATTCCCCTCCCCTTTTAATTACACCAGTAGCCAGCCATTTACAGGCTGCCTCATCAAATCCCTGCTGGGATTGAAGCTGTTGCATGATGGGCTGGCTGGGAGATGAAATCAGATGGCCTTGTCCTGGCTCCAGCACAGCCCCTGCTCCCCAATCCCAGGGCCACTCCAGGGAAACAGGTCCAGCTGTCCTCTCTGTGCCCTGTCCTGGTCCCCTGGGATACCACCCATCAGAACCAGGCTGACTCAGAAGTACAGTGGGCTCCCATCCAGAACCCAACCATTCTCGCCTCCTGCCTGGTGCTACCTGGTCCCGGTGGCTGTCACCTCTCCCCCGAGTCACTGTAGCAGGCTTGTAATTGGTCTCCCTGCTCCTGCCCTGACCCCCACAGTCTCATCTCAGCACAGCAGCCGGAGCATCCGATTAGGAGCAAGTCAGATTGTTCCCATCCCTGGCCCTACCCTACATGGGCTTCCCACTTCCCACTGAGTCAAGAAACACCCTCCGTGGGCCTTAGTTCCACTCCATCTGCTTCTCCCATCCTGGTCTCCTGTCCCGGTCCTCGACTCCACTCCAGCCACACAGGCTCTTGCTGCTCCGCCACCCCAGGCCTCAGCCCTGGCTGTCCTCTCTGCTGGGACAGTCTCCCCAGGTGCCAGCCTGCACTGGCCCTCACCTCTGCTGACCTCCACTCAAATGCCCCCCTCCTTCAGATTGCCACCTGGCCTGACCCCAGCTGCTTCTGCCACACGCCTTCTTTTTCCCATTGCACTTGCTGCCTCCAGCACAATGGACAGCTCACGGGGCTGGCATATCCGTGGCTTTCTGGTCTCTCTGCCCCCTGCCAGCATATGAACCAGGATCTATTTTGTTCCATAGTGTACTGCAGGCTCCTGGGATACAGAAATGCTCAAGACATGTTTGATTGAAGAAGTCTACTTGCCCAGCACTGAGCCTCAGCTTCCAGCATCCTGGGGACTCTGCCTCTAACCCCCCATCAGTGCACATTACCTGTGACAGTGCTGGGGGTCCCTGGTCATCCCCAGCCACAACCATGCTGCTTCCTGACCTTTGCTCATGCCACTGCCCACCCTGGGAGGCCAGCTCACCCTTCTGAGGCTGAGCTCATCTCTCCCCACCTTCCAGGCCTGCAGTGAGCGCCGCCTCCTCCCTGAATCCTCCCTGGACTATTCAGGCTCGCCACCAATTGTCTTCCACAGCCCCCAGCGGAAGCTGCCATTTGTTTCAGTGCTGGCTGCTCCCTTCTCCTTCCTTCCACTCTACTCTGCAGCTTGCAGGCACCAGGCCTTGAGGAGGGGGAGGGAGGAGCGGGTAAAGGGGCAGTGGGGGTGGGGGTGGATACACAGCCTGGCTGCTAATTGGTGAGCACTTCCAGTCCTCAGCTCTTTCCCTTGGCTCCTAAGATCACAGCACAGTTTTTGGCTCTTCTCCTCCCCTCCAGTCCTCTGCTGGCTTGGTCCTCACCATCTCTTCTCCCAGTTCACACTCTCCCCAGTGATCTCTGATGGCTTCGGAGCATGGCACTGGTGCCCCCACCCCGCATGCTTGGGGTCAGCCTGTGCCTATGCCTCAACTCCAGAGGCACCAGCCAATGCCTCCTCTGCTGTCTCATGGCACCTCCAACGCCTTGTGACAAACTTGGGATCTCCATGCGTCACACTCTTCCTCCGAGACAGGGGTCCAATCAGACTTGGGCACCCAGCGGTCCTCCTCCGTCACCCCATGGCTGGTTGGTCATTGGGTCCTGAAGGTTCTCAAACTCTCATCCTTCGTTCCTGGCCCAAGCAGCCGTTCCCTGCTTGGAGACTAAGTCCAGAATTTGCAGGCTGCTGGGCTTGGCCCGTCTTCACTCTTCTGGCTCATCTCTCAGAGGACAGACCAGGCTCTCCGGCCTCCAACCTGCAGGTCGCTCTGTGGCAGCACTGCCCTTCTTCCCCTCCCCACTCCCCCCACCTTCAGCTGGAGAATTGTCTCCCATCTCAGCCCAGCCAGCACCTCCTCCAGGCCCCTGCCCTGGTTGGAAAGCTCTCCTCTCAGCCGACCCCTCCCTGGGGGTCGTTCAGCCTGCAGTTCCTTCATGTTCTGCCCCACCCCATTTCAAACTCCACACGAGTGAAAACAGAACCCTGATCCTCCCCCAAGCACTTTCCCTGTGGGTTCACCGTGTCTTCTTCACTGCGTCATCCTCAGTCTGTGACCACAGTGTAGTGCTTGGCACGCTCAGTGCTCTGTAAATATTTGTTGAATGAATAAATGTTTGTGAGTGATTTACTGCTCTTTGAATATATAATTTAGGTCTTCCCATGATAGGAGAACACTTGCTTAAATGCCGATGCACTTTTTTGAGTGGGACAGAGAGGCTCGGACTCCTAGCTAGAGCCCCAGAGGGGAGAGAGCCATCTAGTGTGAGCAGGTGTGAGGTCACCCATGGCAGTCACAGCGGAAAAAGGTGACAGCTGGTGCCTTCTGGCCCAGGAAAGTGACACTCCCATGTTTCCTGGACCAGCTCTTAACTGTGCCTGGTGGGAGGCAGTAACTCTCAGGTATGTACGCACCATTTCCCAGAGCTCCCGGGGGAATTGAGCTAGGGTCATTGGCTTGACAGAGCACCCTTTACTGGGTATTGCCCCTTCCTGTTGAGTACCCCCCCAGCCGCCCAGTTGGTATTTTCTGGGATCACCTCTAAAATCCACTAGTACTTAAATCCTTGTCTCAGCAACTGTTCCTGGAGAGACCAAAACCAAAGCATGGCCCCAAATGTTCCCAGACAAATAGCAGGCTCTTACAAAACGTGAGTCCCCTCCCCACCTCCTTTCTCTTCCAGGGTTGATCTTTCATTGTTGTCATCCAGCCGCGCATTCATTTATGCAAACCCTCAGCATGCACTTTCCATGCGTCCAGCCCCGTGCTGTCGCTGAGGACGCAGAGGCATAAACCGTCCCTGTCCTCAGGGTTCAGATCAGACACTTAATAGGTCAGACTGGTTGCTTTATCCTGGACACAAGTGGGGCATCTTGGATGAATTTCATAATAAAACGAGCTAACTAACCTTGGCAGAGTGGCCACCCTGCACTGGGCACTACTGTAAGCACTGAACGCATCAATCCTTTTGGCCCAAAAGCCCAAGGAGGAAAAAGAGGTTTACATGAGGGCAAACTCCTCTCTGCGGCCACACAGCCACAGCATGGCACCTGGGTTCCAAATCACTCGCATCCGGGGAAAGAAAGTGCAGGTCTCAGCTGCTAAATCAGCACCGTGGGAAGAAACTTGCAAGTGAAAGTATCCTTGCTTCAAATTATGTCCCTTAGATATTTTTTTCCTCTCCTTAATGATCAATCCCTTTGGGGAGACCAAGTCTTCACTGAAGACCTCCAGTCCTAGCACCCCCTGTTCTCAGAACACTAATGCTTCATCCCTACAGTCCCCCAGCGTCCAGCTGAAAGTTCTCTTCCCCAGAAATTACTCTAAGTAATTTATTTTACTTGATGGTTTTCTAATTTGCCTTAATGGATAATATATAAAATGAGGGTAGTGACCTAAAACAGAACCCAACATGAAGCTGCTAAGAAAAGGAGAAGCCAAAACTCCTTTGCAGCCAGGCCCACACAGGTTTCTCCACCTTTCCAGGTAGCCTCCAAAGAGGGAACCAGGCTACTTCCACAAGGCACAGTGGTTATCGATTTTTTAAGACCAGATTTTCAGAGGATGCTCATCTATTCTTAATGCTAAGGTAGTAAACCAATGCTTCCTCATGGTTCAATGAAACGAACATGTCCTCAAAGCGCCCTTGCCTGAGACATGGCTCAGGACATCTATTGTGCTTGGGTAACAGCAGAGGCAAAGAGAACAAGATCCAGATTCCAAAGACTTGGGTCTGGGTCCCAGAGACTTCCCTTGGTGGTGACCTTGAGAAAGTCATTTGGCCCTTCTGAGTGTGAGTCATCTCAACGATTGGATGACAAGAAATAAGACTCTAGCCACCAGGAGCCAGCATCAGGTGACACCCAAAGTGCGGAAATTCACTTAAGGTGGTGGAAAAATATTAAGGGAAAAATATTAGAGAAAGTTATAGAATATAGTCTCAAATACTTTTGGAAGGCCTAAGGGTTTTTTCTACAGTTCTTGGCATAAGGCAGCCAGAGTCTCTTTGCAGCAGCCAGAGAGATGATGGCGTGAATAGAAAGAATATGAGTAGTTTATCTAGCTAGCTTGTTTACTCACGTGGTCTTAAAACTAAACTTTGAGCCTGATGACCCTCTTGAGGGGAGGTTAACCAGGGAGATTACCCTCTAATGGTGTTGGCTTTGGGCATCACAACCTGGCCTTTAATTTTTCTCTACAAGTGTGTTGACTTAAGTCCTCTGTTATTAAATCTACACTGAATAAATGAGGAAAGGGTGAACTAGTCAGTGTCATGTAGCTGCAATCTCTCTCTGAGTGGCTCACAACCCCTAGGCCTACTCGATCACTGGAAATTTGTATCTGAGTGCATTTATTCATCTGTTGTGCAGCTGGGGTCTGTGGGATGGACCTCGGCACCAAAGAATTCCTGATTCCCCTCAAGGCCAGCATCTCTCCCACCCAAGGGAGTTTGCCACTGCCCGCTGCAGACACACTGGTGATTTCAACCACGGACAGAGCTGGGTCCAGCAGCAGCAGGAGCCTGGCTCTGGTCATCACTGCATCCTGGGGCCTCACATGCAGCATGACACAGAGAATTCAACAAACCTTTGATAAACAAATTGCAGACGCTCCTCAGCCCTGAAGGTGAATGAGTCCACCTACATCCCCACATCCAGCAAAGACCCCTTGCAGACAACCACTTTAATTTTTCCCATGAAGAGCAAAACCAGAACAATCAAAACCAGTGACCAGGTTTCATGCCCTCAGTGCTCATGGCCAAGTCAAGTTCTGCAACTCAAGAAGAAGAAATGAAGAAGGAAAATAAGATACAAACTGATTAACTGATAAGGACCGTATCTTCTTTATTTTCGTCTCTACCCAGTGCCTGGGACATGGCAGAGATTGAACAACTGAACAAATGACAAGGCACCAAGTCCTGGATCCCACTGATAGGCAGAGTGGCCTACAAGATTTGAATCAACCTCATGTTGCCATGACCAACTTCTACAATAATTGACAAGATCTTCTGGGCAGAGAAAGTTGTGCGAAAGAGAGAAGGGGTGGCCAGACTAAGAAGGTGATACTGATCAGAAATAGCAAATGTCACAACAGCTACATTTATCAAGAATGATGTATGCCAAGCCCTTGGCTAACTAATTAATATCTCTATCTCATTGAATATTCAAAACTACCCTACTGAGTAAGTGGTAGGCTGATTCCCATTTTACAGATCAGGAAGTTGAGGTTAGCCAAGTTAAGAGGCTTTCCCAAGGTCACAGGGTTCTAACTAGGGGGGTCTCACTGTGGACCCTGCTGCTGGAGAGAGAAGGAGCAGGGAAAGGGATGGGAAGTTAGAGGATGGTCTATCTGTCAGGTCCCAGGGCCCAGAACCAGGGGGTGGGGCCCTGGCCAGAAGCAAAGGCTTGGCTGACCCTTCAGCAAACTTGTTCCAAGGTGAATGTCAACTTGCTGTTCCTGCATCACAGCTGATACTGGGAATCACAGAACAATGCCATCCTGAGGCCAGAGTTCCAGGGGTGCCAGAGCTAGCCCTTGAGCCCCACCCAAGGCAGGGGCTTTCAGCCAGGATCACATTTCCCATCCTGCAGAATCTCCAGCCATTATGGGGCCACACCCTCTGAGCACCTGCCTCATGCTACGAAGTGGGCTGATGACCCTATATACACACCCTCCCCCTATTCTGCCTGGAAGCAGTGAGGAAGGAGCCATCATCCCCACTAGCAGATCAGGAAACTGAGGCTTGGACTGCCTGGCTCACCTGCCTATACTCAGGTTCCTATGAAGTGTCCAGAATGGGCAAATCCATGGAGGCAGGCAGAAGATTAGTGGTTGCAGGGGATGGAAGTTCTGGGTTTCTTTTCGGGAGGATGAACATGATCTGGAGTTACATGGTGCTGATGGTTGCAAACATTGTGAATATACTGAAGACCCTTTACACTGTATGTTTTTAAATGGTCAAAATGGTGAATTTTACATTGTATGAATTTTACCTCAACAAAAACATCTTTTGTGTGTGTGTGTGTGAGACAGACTCTTGCTCTGTCGCCCAGACGAATGCAGTGGTGCAATCTCAGCTCACTGCAACCTCTGCCTCCCAGGTTCAAGCAATTCTCCTGCCTCAGCCTCCTAAGAGCTGGGACTACAGGTGCGTGCCACCACGCCCAGCTTTTTTAGTAAAGCATTTTTAGTATTTTTAGCAGAGACGAGGTTTCACCATATTGGCCAGGCTGGTCTCAAACTCCTGACCTCATGATCCACCCACCTCAGCCTAACATCTTTTTCAAAAAGCACATTGGAAGTATATGCCGGGCCTGGATGCAGCCTCTTGAGGAGACATGCTTCCCTTTTTCCACCTTAGTGTTGAGTCCAGATTCCACATGACACACGGAATTCCTAGAGGGTAGAACTGAATTTGGCCTAAACCCTGCAAACATCCTAGTGCCAGTGGTGGCAGCAGGGGGCTGTGGAGAAGGTACACTGTCCTCACCACCTCTCTGCCTGCAACTCCCCAGCCTTTTGGGTCCAAGTTCCATCACACCTCACCTGTTCCTATTTTGACACAAGTCGCTTTGTGCCACTGGTTTTAGCCAAAGGTCTCAACCTTGATTCACATGAGCATCACCTGGAGCAGCTTTAAACTCCCCTCTAGGGTGGGCCTGGCTATCAGGTATTCTAAAGCCCCCAGGTGTTGCCAACATGCAACCATGGCTCAGGTGTTCACCAGGAGGCAGGGTTCTGAGGGCAAAACTGTACTGAACCTACCTTTACAGCCCCAGAACTTGCCATGGCACAATCTTGGTAAATGTTCAATAAATCAGTAGGTAAAAGTTTATCAAGTAAATTAAAATATGCATAAACTTACAAGCTTTGATTATTTGCTAGACACAAACAGAAGACTGAAACAATTCCATTTACTGCATGGGGAGAGGGAAATTCAGTGCTTAAAAAAGATATGATCACTTTTTTGCATTTGAGATGAAGTCTCACTCTGTCATCCAGGCTGGAGTACAGTGGTGCAATCTCGGCTCACTGCGACCTCCACCTCCAGGGTTCAAGTGATTCTCCTGCCTCAGACTCCCGAGTAGCTGAGATTACAGGCGTGCACCACCATGACCAGCTAAAGATCACCTCTTTTTAAGGCCAGTGTTTCTAGAGGCTCTTACGGATCTCAGACTTGTCTGGAGAGAGGAGTCATGTTCATACCTGCATTGTGCTTTGTACTGAGGGGAATGCAAGGCAGAGTCAGCCCATTTTATGGATGATGGAGCTGAGCCAGTTTGGATAAGAACTTTGCTCAAGCAAGGGTTACACAGTGATGAGAGATCGCATTTACTGTGAGTGGACACTGTTTCAGGGCTGGGCCAGGCCCTCAAGTGTGTAATTTGGACACCCTCCTTTGGTGGACAGGAAAACGAAGTACAGAGAAGCTCAGCCACCAGCACATATCTGGAAAGAGCGACAGCCTGGCCTAGCCTCCAGGCCCTCCTGCTCACAGGGCAGGCAAGCAGATCACAGGGCGCAAACCCTGCTCCAGCAAAAGATGAGCATCCCACACCCTGAGGCCCGAATCAATGGCAACAGTGAGCTGGGCACGAACCTAGCCCTTGAAGCAGAAGATGTTCAAAGTGACATGGCCTGTGTTTGATGCCCACAGTCCCTCGTCACAGGCTCACACTGTGTCCAGCCAAGGGCTAGGGCAGCGGCATTCATGAGGTTTCATAAGGAGCCTGTTGCCTGCAGGGAAGGCGGGTCACGAGGACTGGCTTCACCTGCTGTGCCTGTTGCTCAGCTTTGTGGCCCATGAGGCCTGGACTTCCTCTTTTGCTTGTCGGAAACTCATCACAACTTGGAGGAAAATCTGGTTTGCACCAGCAGTAGGGACTTCATTTTATAGCGATGAAGCCTAGTTAAACAGTGGATTCATGCGAATATCCCAGAGCCTGGGTCCTTCCAATGGCAGCAGCTAACACCCTGGTGGTGGGGGCAGGGGGGACTGAGCCACCACCTTCCCGGCACCACCTGAGTCCACTTCATCATCCCATTCATGAGATCACAGACGTCAAGAGGACCAAGGAGAAGGAGCATCGAGTGACATCTGGTGGCTTCTTCCACGCAGTCATTCCTCAAAACCTAGCAGCATTCTTGTTTCAGCTTTCCCGCTACAACCACAGCCATCACTGAGTTCCTGCTGCAGAATGATCTTAACTCGGACCAGGGTGTCACACCTCCGCCTGCCTCCACCTGGGGTCCAGCCCACCACCAGCATCTCTCCCTGCACCATCACTCACCTGGCCCATGGCAACAGCCTCCTCACTGTGCTCCCAGCCTCCACTCTTCCCCTTCCTTCCATTCTCCAGAGCCAATCTCTGTAAAGTACACGTGAGGGCGGGCCACGTCCCCGACTCAAAACCCGCTGGCTTCTGGCTGCACTTCAGATAAAATCCAAACTCCCTCTCCAGCCTCCACGGCCCTGTGACCTCTGGGAACTGGCTCCCTGTGGGCTCACCTCCTGTGGGCTTCCCTCGCAGCCGGCAGCAGCCACGCTGGCCCTTCACACACCCTGAGTGCTTCTCCACACGAGGACCTTGCACATGCTGTTCCCTCTAATGAGAACGCTCTTCCCCCAGATCTCCCTCCACCAGCTCCTCCCTTTCGGTCAGCTCTCAGCTTACATGCCAGCTCCTGTCCACATAACCTAGGTTGCCACCCGGTTACCCCTATCAAATTGCATGATTTTCTTTATCTTTGTAGCATGTTATCTTCCATTTTTCCTGCGATGTTTTTGCTTTGCTTATTTCCTATACCACCACCCCATGCCCCCTCCCGTGTATACACAGAGCAATCAATCTACAGGCTCTGTGACTGCAGCGCCCTTCCGTCCTGTCCACTGCTCTATTCCCAGAACCTAGTATCTAGTGCCTGGTATATAGTAGATATTCAAAAATATCTGTAAGATAAGTGAATCCGTAGCTACTGAGGACTCATGATGTGCCAGGCATGTGCTAAAGATCTGGGACTATCACTGAGGACCCAGCAGACACTGGACAATTGTGTGCATCTAACAAAGGATCAGGCATTGGTCAAGTCATTAGTTACATGTTTCAAAGGTGGAATAACTGCGACAAAGGAAAACGAAAATTCAGAGTGTGTGCATGTGTGTGTGTGCATGTCGATGCAGGTGGTATGTAAACATAAGCAAATCCTCTGACACTCCTCCATCAGGGGTGGTGTCTAATTTCCCACTGTTTGAATATGAGCCAGCTGTGGTCGCTTGATTCTAAAAAATAGAATGCAGTGGACATAATGCTGGGTGACTTCTTCAACTGCATCATCAAAAGAGAGGCAGCTCCCATCAGCCTCTCAACCTTGAAATGCAGCCACCATGTTGTAAGGAAGCCCAGTTCATAAGGCGGCATCACATGGAGATGTTAGAGTGAACAGCTCCAGCTGAGGACCCAACCGACAGCCAGCATAGACCACCAGACATGACAGAGGAAGCCGTCAAGGTGGCCCCAGCCCTGGCTAACAGACTACGGTTGCATGAAAGACCCCAGGCAAGAACCTCCAGGTGGAGCCAGTCAACTCCTGTATCAGCGAGAGAAACAAAATACGCTGGTGTTGTAGCTTTTGGAGTAGTTTGTTCTGCAGCTGTAAATGACCAGAACAGGGACTGGTGTGAAAGTCAGGGAAGGTCTTCCTGAAGAAAGAACGGGAATCTGAGCTGAGATCAGTATGAGTTAAGGTTCTACTTCAAGGGATAGGCTGGCGGACAGAAGGACTATATATGCAAGGGCTCCAAGACAGGAAGGAGTGAGGTGCAGGGAAGAAAAGGAAAGGAGGTCTCTGAAGCTGCCTCTCAGCAATGGAGGGGAGAGTTAGGCAGGGGCCACAGCAGGAATGAATCAGATAGCCTTGAATAACCTCCCTTCCTCTCCAGCTGGGCAGCCTGGAATAAGTAACTCACCCTCTCTGAACCTCTGAGCTCCTCATAAAAATTGCCAATAATACCACCTATTACAAAGAAGGGTTTGAGGATTAAATGAGGAGAGCAGAGCTTCTCTCCAACAGTCCTGGGGACTAAGTACTGGTTTCTTTCTAGTGTCCTGGGTGAGGAAAAAGGAAGCATCTTCGAACTTCCTCAGTCCAGAGTGTCTCTTTCTCTGTTGAAACTTGTCCTTTGACACATAGGAACCAGGTGACTCTATTCCTGGCTCCACCACTGCTGTGTGACTTTTGGGGAGTCACTTAACCTCCTTCTGATTTTTCCATGAACAAAATAAATGCCCCAATAAAATCTCTATCAGCGCTTTGAACTCCTTCAAGACAGGCACTATGGAAATGCAGGCTCACGCCTCTGTTCTGCCACAGCTATTTTTGGCCCCATCAGCCTGGAAGCAGGTCTCACAGAGGGGGTGTACGTGCTTTGCTTGAGGGCTGATACACATCTTCTTCTGTGGCCTCCACCATCTAATTCACAGGTGGGAATGGGTGGGCCATGGCTGACATTTACAAAGCAAGCCCAGGTTCTGGGCTGTGGTGGCTGCTGAAGGCTTTCTGTTCAGGCCACAAGCAGCCCTCTGCCTCTGCCAGGGTTCATTCACTCCTACCCATGCCTCCCAGAAATACTTCACCTGGGGCATCTGACACTGAGGATCACACACCTGGCAAAGGCTGCCCCGGCTGAGACACAGGTGGGACTCTTGGAAAACCTTTTCTTTCCTGTTGAAGATCCAGGGGAGTCTATACCTCCTTCAAGAGCCCATCTCATCCTCAGGGTGTCGAATCTGATGATCCTATCTCAGCAGAGAGATGCTGGAACCCTGCTGAAACCAATCCCAATCTGAAGGTTAGTGACCTACTCTCCTGCCTACTGCTTGCATTAGAATTACTTATAAGCTGCCATTTATTGCATGGTAACTGGGTTCCAGGCTCTGTGCTGTGTTAGTTTTATGGCCTCGAATCCTCCCCACCACTCATGTGCAGCAGGTGGGGTGGTTAACCCCATTCCACAGATTTGAAAATTGAGGCTCCAAGCAGTTAAGGATTCCTTGCCCAAATCACTTAGCTAATGAACAAGGGTTGGACCCCAGGTCTAGAGGACAGGAAGCCAGGCTCTGAGCCACCACGCTATAATACCACCTTTAAGTTTCTGCCCAGCATGGCCTGGATAATTTCTAATCACAACAATTCCTCCGCAGGTAGAAGTCATATGAGAAAACTGAGGCTCTGAGAGGATGTGACAGGACCAGGGTCTGTGCTGGGAGTGCAAGGGCTGGGCTGACCCCAGAGCCCCTTGCTGGCATTGTCATTCTCCAGGGCACAGGTTCTTAAAATGTGCTCCCATGACTGACAGTGCCAGCATCACCCGAGAATGTAATTGAAATGCAGGTCCTCAGGCCCCACCCCAGACCTGCCGAGTCAGGAATTCTGGGGATAAGCCCCAGTGATCTGTGACTAAACGAGCTCTCCAGGAGCTTCTGATACAAGTTTAAGTTGGAGAACCCCTGGTCAAATGCCCAGCCTCAAAGTGAGCATTGTGGGCAGAGCCTGAAAAACCTAAGAGCAGAAAGTAGAGACGTTGCTCCAGAACTTTCTGCTTCACTAGAACCCTCTCCATGCTCTTTCTCCATGGCAGGCGGGGCTCAGGATAGGGCTCCTGGGAGCAGAGCACAGAGCTGGGCCCATCACAGAGGAACAGGAGGCCAAGCTGCCCCCCCAGCAATGAAGCTGGAGGAGGGAAGTCTGGGCTCTCAAAAGATCCATGGTTGCCAGGCGCTGTGACTCACGCCTGGAATCCCAGCACTTTGAGAGGCCGAGGTGGGGGGATCGCCTGAGGTCAGGAGTTTGAGACCAGCCTGGCCAACATGGTGAAATCCTGTCTTTACTAAAAATACAAAAATTAGCCAGTTGTGGTGGCTTACACCTGTAATTCCAGCTACTCGGGAGGCTGAGGCAGGAGAATCACTTGAACCCAGGAGGCAGAGGTCACAGTGAGCTGAGATCATGCCACTGTACTTCAGCCTAGGCAACAGAGCGAGACTGCATCTCAAAAAAAGAAAAAAAAAATCATGGCAAAATAGAACAAAACCAATATCCCTCAATAAACATAACAAAAAACAACTTGAAAATCCACTGCTGCCTTTGCCAGAAGAAGGGTGGTTCAGCAGTAGGGTGATCCACTGTAAACCCACTGTTCCAGTTTGTCCAGAACTGAGGGGCTTCCTGGGGCACGGGACCTTCAGGGCTAAAACCTAGAGAGGCCTAGGTCAGCCAGGACAAGAGAGTCACCCCGAGGGGTGGGACAGCAGCAGGTGCTGTCTGAAGAGCAAGGCCTGCCTGGCCATGTGAAGGATGCCCTGCAAATGTTCCTGGTCATTACTTCTACGGGGACTTCACAGGTCTGCACGAATAGGTGTTTCTCTCTCCCTTTTCTCCCTTTATCCCAGAGACACATGTCAAAGCTCAACATACCTGTGGATCAATGTCACTTCGGCAGGGAGCCTCCTGCCTGATACTTGGGCTGCAAATTCTGGGCCTCTGCTCTGGCCCCTCCCTCTCCTTTGTGGCCTGTCCAGCCTCCCCCTGCTCCCACCTGTCCCATTCTACCTGTGACAATTCTTCTGCAGGTAGGAATCATATGAGAAAACTGAGGCTCTGAGAGGAAGTGACAGGGCCCAGGTCTGCGCTGGGAGTGAATAAGAATTCTCTCATGTCTTTCCGGATCCTCCCTCCCTGCCCCTTTTGGAATTATGTATCCCCTCCCCAATAGCACCTCTTTATTCGCCAAGTCTGGCTTGCACTCATAGGCTGCTCTTCCTCAGAACACTTTCCACAGGATGATTACAGCAATGGATGCCTGTCTAGTTTTCAGAAGTAGTTTCAGGAACCCTCAAGTGAACCCCATGAGGTGGGTGTAGCCCATGAATCTATTTTATAGAGGAAGAAACTGAGGCTTAGGTTAACCGGCTCTCTTAAAATCAAGAAGAGGAAAGAGCAGGGCTAGCATGCTAACACAGGCTCAAGAAAGGCTCATGGAATCAGCCTCTTAGGCCAAGTCCTTGGTCTTTCATGACCTGGGCCCTGCTGATGTAGACAAGCCCCTGTGTGACTCTGTATCCCTCAGGGTGCCCAACACAGGGCTGGACATAGAACGGATGCCTGGCAGATGCTTGCCAGGTGAATGAGAGGCCTGTGTGAGTGGCAAGAATGTAAAGGATATCAGGTGAGCAAATGGGACAGGGACTAGCACATGCCTGGAGCCAAATCCAGAGAGATGGCAGGAAAGGACACTCCTATGAATACCTTCTGCAAACGACAGTCCACTGGCGCATTAACTCCATGAGGGCAGGAGCTGTCTGCTGCTCACTGCTGGCTCCCTGGCACTGGCACCATGCCCCACACTTGGAGCTCAGTGCGCACCTGTTGAGAGACAGCAGAGGCTCCATGGCATTGAAGCCCTGTGCCCTCTGGGACACGAACCCTTTCAGGGTTATATAGCAGGCACTTGTATTTTATGATTGGCAGAAGTTGTGAATGTGGCCGCAGCTCTGACATTCATTGGGCACTACTTGTGTGCAGGGTTCTGGGCTGAGCTCAAGGAGGACCAAGAAAATGAATAAATCACATTCTCCACCACTGGTCTAATCCATCTTACATGCCTGAGGCACTCCAGGCTATGGTACACATCCCCGGCCCTCCCTGCCTGGTAGCCATGATCTCATTTTTGGTTACAGCCTTTCCATCCAGATTTTCCTTTGGGAAAGAAACCATTTATCCCTGAACCTCTATCCACACATCCCAACTCCAGGGGTGGTCACATGGCCCAGGCCTGACCAACCAGCATATTCTATCCCACAAGTCACCATATTGGCCCACGGATGAACACATGACCCAAGCTGGTCCAGTGAAAGTCAGCCTCAGGACTTCCCGTGGACCACTGGGAAAGAGAAGGTGTCTTCCTAGGGAGCTACTGACTATAAGGCTGATGGAATGCCGGAACCTGGAGCTACAGGGACTGAGCCAGCCTGAGAGAAAAGGCAACCCAGGAGAAATCAGGAGAGAGCAACAGAGATAGAGACAGAAATCCAATACCATCACCATTTGAGACCATGGATTCAGCAGATCTGCTGCCTGCATATCCTGATACATAAGCCCACAAGCTGACATCTTTCTCCCTATTTTTTGTATTGCTTAAGCTACTTCAAGATGTGTTTTTGCTGCTTGAAATTGAGAAAGTCCTGCCATACAGAGCTCTCCTCTCTTAGTCTCCTCTCCCAAGAAGCAGCTTCAGTCCCAAAACTCAACATGAGTTCTCTCCCCTCTACGTCACCAAGCGCTCTCCTCTGGCCTCCTCCCATCTCCGTAGCCCCCAACCTGTCTTCAGGCCCTCTTGGATGGCCTGGGGTCTGAATGATCTCAAGAGACCCCCAACTGACTCCGGTGTGCCTGCTCAACCCCAATCCACTCCAATCCAACCCACACTGTCAAAACAGTTGATGTTTCTGAAACAGACAATACAGGCTCATGTCACTTCCCCACTTAACACCTTGGTAGGCTCATCACTGCCCATAGCAGTTTCCTAAGGCATCAGGTCCATGACCCTGCAGTTATGAGAACTGATTTTAGATGGTACACGAATCTAGTACTCAAACACACTGAAACCCATAACGAGAAACTTAAGCTCCTTTTGATTCTCTTACAAACTTCACAATTACTTTACAGAGAAGGTCTCGGCACTGGCCGCTGTGGCTTTGGCATCTCCCTACCACTTGCCTCTCTCCCTCTGTAACAAACAGAGAGAAAGCCTCAAGCTCAGAACCTTCGAAAGAAGGCTGAAATTTTAAAACCTCGGTTTGCTTCCATTGCATTTGTTTTTACAGTCACCTTCTATTTATGCAAGTGGTACTGGTTTCTCATTTACAGTAGTATTATAAAGATAAGGAAATTAACTTGTATAAACACAAAAGTGAGTTTATTTGAGGGAAAAAATAAGGCAAATAAGAGATGGTACTTGGATACCCGTGAATGCAGTTCACTGTTAGGCAAACAATGACTCACAGGATGAAATGCGATCTGCTCAGCCAGGCACACGAGGCCCTTCCAGGTCCTCCTCCTTGGCCACCTTTTTAAGCCACTGAAGGGCTTGTGACTCCCAAGAAGAGTCTCACAGAGCCGTACTTCCAAGCTTCTGTCCACGCTGTGCCTTCTGCCTGGATGCCCTTCTCCCTCAACCTCCCTAGCAACCTGGGACAATCCCATTTATTCTTAAAGACTCCCGTCAGTGTTACTGTTTACTGGGCTAGTGTTTTGCTTAACTACTCGAGAATTCCCAGTGCACCTGGCAAACCATTTCTGTGTTCTCTCAGGCCCCTCTTTGTGGGTTACTGACAGGATGGCCTTCCCTGGGAGGGCTGAGATTCCAGAAGGCCAGGACAGTCCTTCTCCTGTCTGACACAGATGCTTGGTGAGCACAAGATAACCTCAAGGGATCCTAGCTGGGGGATGTGGATCATCAAATACAAACCACTGGGAGACTACGTCCCCTGGGACCCAAAACGTGGGAGAGTGAGGAGTTCTAAAGGAAGGGAAGGGAGTGATCTCCAAGGGTAGGTGCCCGAGGCTGGGCCCCACAGTGCAGGCCCAGGGATTCTTTCTGGAGAGAGGAGGCCAGTGAGCATCCCGGGAGAGAAGGATCCAGCAGAGGCCTGGAACGGAGGGCCTGGCAGGCGTAGGTTCTCAACTGTAACTTGCATTTGAACCACCTCAGGACTTGTTATTGTGACAATTCCTAAGTCCCACCCAAAAACTCTGGCTCAGTGGGTTTGAAGTGAGCCCACGAAGATGCATTTTAAAACAAATGCTTTGGGTTACGCTGAAGCAGGTCATTTGAGGGCCAGGCTTTGAGACGCACTGGGTCACAGGCTGTCAGGGAAGGATGGAGATATAGAGAGGCCTCACAGTCAAAATGCAGAAATTCACATCAATTGCAAAGATCCTCCAGAACACTGCATCACTGACTGGATACCAAGAGGCTAGAAACGCAGCCTCCCAGAGAACATGTGCCAAGGTCATTTAAAATACATCCCAAGTAATTCCATGGAGATGTGTTTAATGAGATAGATGCGAACATGATCATGGACATCCTTCAGGCGGGAACTTGAAGGAGCCATGTGAAATACAGAGCCTCCTTTGGAGAGACCTTATCAAGTAGCAATTGTAAACAGGGAATTTTACCATGTAGAGGTCAGGGCTGAGGCCATTTCTGACTAAAGAAACGCTCCTTTGTTTGAATGATCGTGCAATCAAATTGTTCAGAGATAGAATTGTCCAAGGCAAACAAGTCAAAGAGAGGTTCTAGCAGAATTCGATGCACATGGCTGAAAGGCATCTTGTAACTTTGCTCCCAGAGCGTTGACTTTGGTTCTACCCTAACTGCCTCCTTAAATGTCAGTTATAATAGAGAAACAGAACTGTGTGTTGGGGGAGGGGGGCTATTTAAGACCAGTCCCCAGCAGCTGCCCCCTTTAAAGATCTGGCCTTTGGAACAATCCAGGCCAAGTCACTCATCAAATGGAGATTGACTTTTATCTGATTAACTGATGAAGAAACATCCTTCTCCATCCTGCAGGAGCATTCTGTGGGAACGGCGTTTTGCAGACTGCAGGGAAAAGTTGGGCCTTGGCTTCCCTCCTGCTCGGCCAGTGGAAAATTACAAAGGAGGAAGGGCTGCCCTCGGCCACGCTCACTGGATCTTTGTGGGCCCAGGAAAACACAAAGAGAAACCCAAAATTGGAGTGAGCCATTACCTACCTGGGGCGGAGAGGAGTCTGGGAGGCGGTGGGGGTGGGGGCGGTGGGGGCAGCGGGGGAGGGGGCCGGCACTGGCAGACGTGTCGGCAGCTGTCAGTCACCTTGGAGCAGGACTTCTGGGGCTCACCATGCGTCACCTGTGGACATGGGCACACATACACAAGAAAGGGAGAAGACAGTGAGGCAACTAGAAGCTGAAACGAGCCCAGGCCACCCCGTCCCCTGCCAGGCTGGGACTTGGGATTCTTCTCCAAGACAAGGTAGGAAGAATCGACAGAAGTTGGATTGGTTCAAAGCGGACAGTGCTGTTGGGTGCTAGCCTGGCTGGTTTGGAGACCAAGGTTTTCTTCCTAGCTCTGCCAGGGATCAGCTATGGGACCCTAGGCCAGTGACCTGGATATGAATGAGAAGTAGACAAGAGCTGGAAGGTTGACTGGTAGAATTTCTCCACGATACAAGTGAGTAAGCTGAGGCCCAGGCCGAAGTAGCTGCCCAAGTCTCACACTTGGAGAATGAGATCCTTTACGTCCTCTGTACTCTAAGCCCAACCGCTTCGCCTCCCTTCTTGCTATAGCCCAAGACCAAGCCCTGGCCTTCTCTCCAGCACTCACTCCTGATGGCCTTTTTGTGTCTACTCTGGGGCAAGGCCCCCCACTCTTGGGGAGAAACCTCACCCAGTGAGGCCTCTGCTCCTGTGTCCCATGTGACCAAAGGGAGCAGAGCAACCTGTTTGATGCTCTCCACTAAGCGTCCCTCTGGTCTTGTGAGAAGGGCACCCCACCAAACCACCTCCATCCCCCAGCAAGCCCCAGATGCTGCCCCACCCCTCGTGGGATCATGTGGCCTACACGGTCTGCAGGGGGCAATCCCTGACAACCTCTCTGGCCCTACATTGTCCCATGCTCTCTCCCCATCTCTGCCCTCATTCTCTCCTTTCAGTTCCGGGCCCCTGGCCTCTGCAATTGCTTCTCCAGTGTTGGTAATGTTCTCCCATCCCTACCCCTGCTGCACCCCTGACTCAGCTTGGCATGTCTCTGACCTCTTTATCCAGCCGGATTCTTTTGTATGGGCTGTCCTGGCACCAGGTTCCTCTCTAGGGGCAGCAATCTTATTTGGATGTGACCTGGTTCATACGTATCTTCGCCATGGCACTGTGAGCTCACTGAGGGCAGAGCAGGACTTTGTCCTTCTCTGTCACTATCATAAATAAGCATTTAAGGGAATGCCCACCAATTTGATAAATCTTTGGTGAAATAATGAATGAACATGAAAAACTGGGCCAGAATCCACGCCTTTTGAACCCTGGCCTGTGTTTTTCCAGCACCAGTCTCAGCTTCCTCATCTGTAAACGAGGAAGGGTAGCCAGAGTGAGCAGTACTCTACCAGCCCTGGATGTACATTGGAAGCTCCCTGGTGGTTTTAAAAAATACTCATGCCTGAGCCTCACCCACATGGATTAAATCAGAATTTTGCAGGTAGAGCTGGGCCTGGGGATTTTGCTTAAGCTTCCCAGGTTAAACTTCTTATGCAGACCCAGCATGGGAACTGGGTGGATGGATTAGACTGACTGCCAGTGTCCCTGGCTCTACAGAGTGCCATAAATCCACAAGTCTGATGTTTCATGCCTGTCCCAGGGAACAAGCTGGTTTAAAAGCACGAAGAGTTGCCAGTCATCCTCCACCTCCCCGACGGCCACGGTTAATTTCTGTATCATCTCTGAGCCACTAGAAATCAGAACTCCACTTTCCCTGCAACTAGCCATGTGTGGCCTGCCTTGGAATGCTGATCCAGCCCCTCTGCTGCGTGACTGGGAGAGCCTCTGGGGCTGGGGGGCTCCCATCGCACCTGGGAAAATGCAAATAAGTAATGTGGGTAATGTCAGCTGGGGTGGCAGCAGGAAGTGGGCTGATTTACAGCCCTGGCTTAATATCCACGAGGCTAAGAGGCTCCTGCTCATCACCTTTTAATGTTTCTAAAGGGCCATTGACTGCATTTCAAACCCTGGAAAGCAATCTTCTCTCCCACTGGGAAGAGCATACCGTCAGATGGTGGCCTCTGCTCAATTATTTTACAGAAGCGATTAACTCCTTACATGTCAGTGGGAAATCCACTGGCTTCTAGACTGGTGCCATTGTTAGACGTCCCATCATGGAGCCTGTGCCCCTCTAGATTCTGACCTTCTGAGACCCTGGGGTTTGCTAGAAAGCTTCATTCTCCTAACAGCTGGCCTCTGAGACCACTTCGCCAATGCACTCTACCAAGTGTGTGAACTTCAAGGAATACCATTGCCAGTGCAATTATTTTCTCACTCTCCAAGGTGCAATTCATGAGAGAGAGTTCAAGAAGAGCACATTTGTTTAACCTGGCCCGACACAATGACCTATTTTTGTGAGAGGATATGAAGGCACAGATGTATAAGAGCGTTTAATGTGATGAAGTTCTAGGCAGAAAAATTGGGGCCAAGGCTGCAGGAGGAGTGAAGGAGCACATTTAAAGGCATTAAAAAAATGGATAGCTCTCGCCTGTAATCCCAGCAGTTTGGGAGGCCGAGGCAGGTGGATCATCTGAGGTCAGGAGTTCGAGACCAGCCTGGCCAACCTGGTAAAACCCCGTCTCTACTAAAAAAAAATACAAAAATTAGCCAGGTGTGGTGATGCGTGCCTGTAGTCCCATCTACTCAGGAGGCTGAGGAAGGAGAATCACTTGAACCCAAAGATCAAAGCTGCAGGGAGCCAAGATCATGCTACCACACTCCAGCCTGGGTGACAGAGGGAGACTCCAGTCTCAATAAATAAATAAATAAAATTGATAGCTCTGGCCAGGTGCAGTGGCTCACAACTATAATGCCAACACTTTGGGAGACTGAGGCGGGCAGATTGTTTGAGCCCAGGGGTTCAATATCAGTCTGGACAATAGAGTAAGACCTGAACTCTACAATTTTTTTTTTAAATTAGCTGGGCATGGTGGCACACACCTACAGACCCAGCTACTCCAGAGGCTGAGGTGGGAGGATTGCTTGAGTCCAGGAGGTTGAGGCTGCAGTGAGCTTTGCAGCCCACCACCCTCCAGCCTGGGCAACAGAGCGAGACCCTGCTTCAAAAAAAAAGTAATGGTTCTCAGTCTTTTGTATAAAGGCCTCTCTTAAACATGAGCAGGCACAATTTCTTAGTCAACCGTTCTCATGAAAGCATCAAGTCTGGTCTGCCCTTATGCCTGAGGGCTGGGTCCTCACTGCAGTGTCCTGATAGTTTGGTTGAGTCCAAGCCTGTGGCATCTGAGCCTGCCTCGACTCTGGGTTACTTGGACCCCACATCCACTTGCCAACTTCTCTCCATCCTTCAAACCCATCTCTTGAATAGCCTTCTTGGGTGTTCATGCAAGAACTGGACTGAGTTTTTTTTTTTTTTTTTTTTGAGACAGGGTTTCACTATGTTGACCAGACTGGTCTCAAATTCCTGGGCTCAAGCAATCCTCCTTCTTGGGCAAGGCCATTCTAAACCCTCCCCCACCCCAATTAGACTCACCTGCTCAGTGCTGATGTTTAATTCTGCAAACCCTTCTGTCTGGGGCATTTCCTTGCTGTTTTGTAATGCATGTCTCTCTACACTAAGTTGTGTCTTAGGGCAGGCAGGTAGATGAGTACTTTATTAATCCTGAACAATCATAACTTTCTGAGCCCTACTATGTGTCCCTCATGGGTTCATGCTCCCATTTCTCCCTGGGCATAACTGGGAGAGGTAAGTGATAGGATCCACTCTTAACAGGTGGCCCGCAGGCTCAGCGAAGCTAAATGATGCAGCGAAGTTGCCTGGGGCCCAGCATTCAGTCGGTGCTCCGTGAAAAGGTGCACTGCCCACCAGTGGAGAAACGTGGATCTGTCTCGTTCCCCAGGCTGGCTCCACCTGGGGGTTCTGTTGATTGGCAGTCTTGTATTTAGACCAATAGAGAGGAAGCCTCGGGTGTCCCCAGCTTGTCTTGGCACCTGGTGTGGTTGGTTTCTATCTTGGGGGATTTCAAAAGGAGAAGGAACTTGCTCCCTGAAATAAGCTGCTCTTAGCTGAATTTCGTTAAGAAAGAGCAGACGCCCAGAAAGTTCAGTGACTTGCCTGAAGCCCACAGAACGCAGGCTGATATCGGCACTTCCTGGGACCTCTTATTCCAGTTTCACCATCACCTGCCTTCCAGGCCCTGCTCTGCAGTGCTCTCTTGCAGCCAGAGTCCTGTCAGTGCTGTGGGTTTGAGAGCGGGCTGAGCCACAGGTGCGTCCTGGAGTCCCCTGGATTGGGTGCCCGGAGCAGGGGTCTGAGGGACACAGTGCTTCCAGCACCAGTTCCCTCTTCTCCAATCACCATCCTACTCCTGGTCAATCGGTGCAGTTTTGGGTCCAGTGGACATTGCCTCCTAAACCATCCCTGAATCCATCTACTCCTCTCTGTTTCCTCTGCTGCCACCTGAACCAGGCCACCAGGTCTCCAGTGGGCAGCACCTGCCTCTCTTTATTTGCCAGATGAAATATAAGACACCCTATGACATTTGCATTTCAGATAAACCACAAATAATTTTAAAGTATATCCTCAACATTATATGGGACATATGCTAAAAAAAAATCCAATTTGTAGTTTATTTGAAATTCCAAGTTAACTGGATGTCCTGTATTTTCTTTGCTAACTCTGGCTGGTCTCCCCTTACCTCCCTCTTTGCCCTGCCTTGCATCCTCCCTACATCCATCCTTTATGCAGGAACTGGACTGAGATTTTGCTCTCTCTCTTTTTTTTGAGACAGGGTTTTGTAATGTTGCCTAGGCTGGTCACAATTCCTGGGCTCAAGCAGTCCTCCCACCTCGGCCTACCAAAGTGTTGGGATTACAGGCATGAAGGACTGCAACCAGCCTGGACTGAGATTTCCAAAATACCAACCTCAGTATGTCATCTCTTACTTAAAACCCTTTCCTTAAAACGATGTCCATAGCCCTCAGGATCAAGTC
The DNA here is from genome assembly GCA_963574635.1 of Cheracebus regulus. NCBI lineage: Eukaryota > Metazoa > Chordata > Mammalia > Primates > Pitheciidae > Cheracebus > Cheracebus regulus. The sequence continues at coordinate 500 of CAUYQU010019178.1, read as the reverse complement.
CAAACTGCAGGACACTATGTTAGTGGCTTACACAGTGGTCTTACTCAGTGCTTCGTTCCCCTGGGTCTTCCAAAGTCCCTCTCTCCTCTGGCCTTGGGCTGTGCCCTCTGCCTGGACACCTCACCCTCATTTGCATCCTAATTTCTTATTCTTCCTGTCTCAACTGAAGTACCACACCCATGAGGCTTCTTAGACTCTTGCCCCAGGTCCAAGCTATTTGTTCTTGCTGAGTTCTCTTGATGATAATGACTTGTTTAATTAGCTCTACAGTGCCAAACTATCAGTGCCTAAGGGCAGAGACTACTAAGCCCCTTGCACTTAACAAAGGGCCTCGGAAGGCGGGAGAGGGAGATCCAAGGTGGCCGATCACTAGCAGCTCAGGATTGCAGCTCCCAGTAAAAGCGCAGAGAGCCAGTGGACGCCACATTTACCGATAAATTTTTTGCTGCCCATGGACCAGGACATTCCCAGCGGAGGAGCCCTATGGGTCGCCAGCGCAA
>CAUYQU010019177.1:0-27586 GCA_963574635.1 Cheracebus regulus | reverse complement strand
AGGGCAATGATGTATGTAACAATCTCAAATCATTGAAGACATGTGAGAAACACTCTGGGAGGCCAAGGTGGGTGAATCAGTGGAGCCCAGAAGTTGAAGATCAGCATGGGCAATAGGGCAAAACCCCATCTCTGTCCAAAAATGTAAAAATTATCCGGGTGTGGTGGCATGCACCTGTAGTCCCAGATACCTGGGAGGCTGAGGCCGGAGGATGACTTGAACCTGGGAGGCAGAGGTTGCAGTGAGCCATGATCGTGCCACCGCCCTCCCGCCTGGGTGACAGAGTGCGACTCTGTCAGAACAAAATAAAAACCCAAAAAACATGCAGAGCGGTGGAGACTGCATCTCAGAAGCCAAAAATCCCTGGCTTTCTGGACCAGCACAGCCCCTGACCAGAGGAGGACACGGAAAGGCGGGTAAGGAGAACTGCTCATCCTGTATTGCTCCTGACTTCATGCTGGAGGCCCCACCCTGGACAAGGCTGGGGGCACCGAGGTTTAGAAGGTCCACAGCCCTGCCGCTGGGCTGCTGCTGTCCGGCTGGGGAGGGGAATGGTCCGTGCAGAAGAAAGAAGGTGGAAACAGCAAGGAGGCTCTTCGCAGCCCTCCTGGTGCCGGGGAAGGAGCCCAGCAAGAATGTCTGCTCCACCAAGGGAGGAAAGGAGGCAGCTCCCCCAGGCTGCGGGGATGAGAGGGGACCTGTGGGGGCGAAGGGGCTGAGCCTGGGGAGGCGGAGGGCAGAGGAGAGGAATAGCCAGGGAGGAGCCCGGGGCCGGAGGAAGGCCACAGCCCTGCGAAGACAGACGCTGGAGGCCCAGGGCCAGGGCCTTCTAAGAATGAAGGGGTGTTGGTCAAATGGGGGGCCCTCTTAGAGCCTCTCTGGGGGTGCATGACTCCTACATGCTCCCACCTAGAAGGACAATGCCTCAGGCTGTGGCAAGGCTGGGTCTCCGGTAGCCACCCTGCGTCCTGGCCACCAGGGAAGCAGGTAGAAAATGGCACTTGGCAGGCCCCCAAACCCAAGCACGCCCATGAGGGGAGGAGCCCAGGAGGCTCAGCTGCAAAGACGGAGTGCCAGGCAAGCCTCGGACTCTCCCCCGCCTGCCCCACGGGGTCAAACTTGGACTGGAAGCCTGCCTGCATCTGGCCTCCTTTTGCAAATGTGTTATTTATTTATGATGAATAGAGCATGAGATGAAGCTTTCATTCTTTGAAGTGAACTGTCATTTAATGACTCCTTTTCAGAATTTCAAACCGCTTCTTTCTCTTTCGGATTATGAAAGCCGCACTTGCTTCATGCTACTTTTTTTTTCTTTTTTTTCTTGAGACAAGGTCTTGCTCTGTCACCCAGGCTGGAGTGCAGTTGTGCGATCATGGCTGACTGCAGCTTTGACCTCCTGGGCACAAGTGATCCTCCCACGTCAGCCTCCCGAGTAGCTGGGACTGCAGGCACATGCCACCGCGCCTGGCTAAGTTTTGTATTTTTAGTAGAGACGGGGTTTCACCTTGTCGCTCAGGCTCGTCTAGAACTCCTGACCTCAGGTGACCCACCTGCCTCCGCCTTCCGAAGTGCTGGGATTACAGGCGTGAGCCACCGCACGCAGCAGCTTCATGCTTAAAAAAAAATAAACCCAAATCACAAAATACAGAAACATACAAAGGAAAATAATTAAGATGACACATAATTCATCACCCAAACATGACCACTGCAACCTCAGGGCTGCGATCCTTGCAGATTATTCTATATGTAGATAAAAACCTGTTGCTATGCTCAAGAGCTTTTTCCTTTTTCCTTGAACCAAAATAAGAACAAATCATATTTTGTTTTTAACTTGCTTTTCTCCCCTTTCTGATAAAATGAGTGTGTGTTTCCAGGTTACACAGTAGATGCACATTGTCAGGTTTAGTGTGGTTTGAAAACTGCCTTATATTTTGCTCCTAGAAGAAAGTCGACCAAAATGTTAATGGACACTGTGTCTAGATTTTGGAATTACTGTAATTTAAAAAATGTTCTCTCTCTTTTTTTGAGAGTGCGTTTCACTCTTGTTGCCTAGGTTGGAGTGCAATGGCGCAATCTCGGCTCACTGCAACCTCCGCCTCTCAGATTCAAGCAATTCTCCTGTGTCAGCCTCTCCAGTACCTGGGATTACAGGTGCCGGCCACCACACCCGGCTAATTTTTGTATTTTTAGTAGAGATGGGGTTTCACCTTGTTGGCCAGGCAGGTCTCAACTCCTGACCTCAAGTGATCTGCCCACCTCCGCCTTCCAAAGTGCTGGGATCACAGGCATGAGCCACCACAACCGGCCAAGGGGAGGTATTAATTTGGATTCTTCCTACCTTTTTAATGTGCTCAGTTGTTAAAACATAAAATTTGCAACTTATTTGAGGATTTTGACATAAATATTTTCACTTTAAAACTGCCTTTTTCTACCTTCAAAGGCATGTGTGTGTGCATGTATGTGTCTGTATGTGTGTGCCTCTGTGTGTGTCTGTGTGTTGGTGTATGTGGTTCTGTGTGTGTGTCTCCGTGTGTGTGTCTGTGTGGGTCTGTATATGTGTGCATCTGTGTGTGTCTGTGTGTGTGCCTGTGTGTGTGTGTTGGTGTGTGTCTGTATGTGCATCTATGTGTGTCTGTGTGTGTGTCTGTATATATGTGTATCTGTGTGTGTGTCTCTGTGTGTGCATCTGTGTGTGTGTGTCTGTGTGTGTGCGTCTGTGTGTGTGTGTGTGTACAACACATGTTTTGAAACAGACAGGATCACAGGATCTCCCCTCTGTTGCTCAGGCTAGAGTACAGTGGCACAATCATAGCTCAATGCAGCCTCAGCCTCCCAAGCAGCTGGAACTACAGGCGTGAGCCGCCACACCCAGCCCTTCGTCTTTAATGTTAGGACAGTCTGGCTTCAAAACAAAATATTTTAGGAACAAAACCAAGGAACTAGGGACAGGATAACTAGGGACAGGAAATCTCTCCAAAGCTTTATTTCAGATTAATAGTTGGAATTGATAGTGTTGATTTTAGAGCACATATAATCGTTCAATGCTTTGCAAATTTTTTTAAAGTTAGAAATTAAAACCTATGCTCTACTGTATATGCCTCCATGTCCACTGGCTTTATTCTGTAAGTGGTCATTTATTTTTCTCACAATGTTATCGGTTTTCCTGTGCCAAAAGATATATCTATTTTATTTTATTTCAGCTAATGAAATTTATGCTGAAATTGTGTCTTAAATATGTACTGATAAGAGAACAGTTCCCTTATTTGTGGTGTGTGTGTAATCTAATGTTAGGCGGGCAGGGGGAAGGATATGACATTGTTTATATATTAAAATTATGTTTATATGAAAATTCAAGGGAAAAATAACAAATTAGCAAAAATCAGTTGGTGGACAGAGTGAATTTTTTTGTTTGTCTCTCTCTTTTCCCTACATTCCGAGTGTTTTGTGATTTCATTTGCTTATTTAAAAACCGTAAACATTAAAGACATCTTAACAAAATAATACAAAATCTATTTAATTTCATCCACCAAAAAAATTTGTTTTTATTATGCTTACAAAATAACTCACATTCATTGTGCAAGCAAACATGAGATGTTCCAAAAAATATACATGAGGACATTTAAAAAATCACTGTAATTCCAGAATGTGGCTATATTCTCTGTTAACATTTTGGTGTACTTACTTTCCCTTGTTTTTATCTTTTCCTTTTTTCTTTTCTGGTTTGTTGTTGCTGTTGTGTTTGTTTGTTTGTTTGTTTGAGATAGGGTCCCATTCTTTTGCCCAGGCTGGGGTGCGGTGGCATGATCACGGTTCACTGCAGCCTCAACTTCCTGAGAAAAAGCGATCCTCTCGCCTCAGCCTCCCAGATAGCTGGGACTACAGGTGCACACCACTGCACCTGGCTATTTTCTTCTATTTTTTGTAGAGATGGAGTCTCACTATGTTGCCTAGGTTGGTCTTGAACTCTGGGCTCAAGTGATCCTCCTTCACCTCCCAAAGTGATGGATTATACCCATGAGTCACCTCACCTGGCTACTTTCATTCTTTTAAAGTGTTTAGTGTAATTGGAATTTGAGTATATGTAGAGTTTTTTTCTTTTTCTTTCTTTCTTTTTTTTTTTGAGATGAGATTTCACTCTGTTGCCCTGGCTACCTGCAGTGAGGTGGCGTGATCACAGCTCACTGCAGCCTCAGATAGAGGGTTTTTTCTTTTTCTTGAAATATCATGAGCATTTTAGATGACTTTTGTTTGAAACATTATTTGTAATGGTTGCTTAGGAGTCTTCGACATGAATATCCTACGGTACATGTCGTAATTCTACCATTTTTGCCAGTGTTAGCAGCTTTCCTTGCCTTGGGTTTTACAAATCGTGTTGCACTCAACATCACTGTACATAATATTTTTACTTGTCTTTGATTATTTCCTAGAGATGAAGTCTTAGAAGTGAAATGACTAGGTCAAGATATAAAAGATTTATTTAATTTTGTTTTATTTTAATTTATTTTATTTCATTTCATTTCATTTTTTGAGACAGAGTCTTGTTCTGTCACCCAGGCTGGAGTACACTGGCATGATCTCAGCTCACTGCAACCTCCACCTCCCAGGTGCAAGCCATTCTCTCGCCTCAGCCTCCAGAATAGCTGAGACTATAGGTGCGTGCCACCACACCTGGCTAATTTTTGTTTTTAGTAGAGACAAAGTTTCGCTATGTTGGCCAGGCTGATCTGGAACTCCTAACCTCAGGTGATCTGCCCACCTTGGCCTCCCAAAGTGCTGGGCATGAGCCACCATACCCAGCCAGCAAAAAAAAACGTCTAAAATGCCCTTCTTACGTTTTGAACTGCCTGACCAAGAGGTATCTTAAATTTACGCACCTGTGCGCAATAAGAGTATCTTTTAATTCTGAAAAAGGAGAAAAAGGACAAACTAGTTTAAAAGGTAAACAATGCAGCTCATTGTTCTTTCTTAGCATTGCTTTGGTTTCTAGGAAGGCTGTGTCTGCTTTTCCCTATTGGCCAGATGATGTTCTCTGTGAATAATGTTTCAAGTCCCCCCCACCCCCGTTAGGATGCATTTATTTCTTATCCATTTAAATAAACTCTTTACCAGAGATATTATTCCTTTAGTTACAATATTTATGACAAAGATTTCCCCATATTCTTTAACTTTAAATTTTGCTTATTATCACTTTTGGTACACACAAGTTTCCATTTTCACATGGCAAAATGTTGGTTTTGCTGGTGGAGAATTCCTTCATGGCTTGTATGTGTTAAAAGAGCATCTTCATACTCATCTGAATGTTTCACCTAGACTTTTTTTTTTTTTTTTTTTTTTTTTTGAGATGGAATCTCCCTCTGTCACCCAGGCTGGAGTGCAGTGGCGTGATCTCAGCTCACTGCAACCTAGGCTTCCCAGGTTGAAGCAATTCTCCTGCCTCAGTCTCCGTTGTAGCTGGAATTACAGGAGCCCTCTACCACGCCCAGCTAATTTTTGTATTTTTAGTAGAGACGGGGTTTCACCATGTTGGTCAGGCTGGTCTGGAACTCCTGTCCTTGTGATCCGTCCTCGGCCTCCCAAAGTGCTGGGATTACAAAAGTGAGCCACCCAGGTGATGACTTCTCATTTCTTCCTTGGTTTTTTTCGGAGCCACTTTGAGAAATTCGGTTCCATCTGTGGTGGTAAAATACAGGTCGGTTCCCCCCGCGCGCGGCTAATGGACGCTCCCAGTGCGGACGGACCGGCCCTTTGCGGGAGAGGGGCGGGGCTTCGCCCGAGCCCGGCCCCGCCCACCAACGCAGCCTCTTGTGCGCCCCGAGCCGGCTGCTTCTGGACCCTCTCGCGTGCCGTCCTTACCCGGCCTGCCCCGCGCCGCTGCTTCCGGAAGTGGACGTCGTCTCCTCCCAAGTGGAACGTTTGTGCCTGAACTTGGCGGGTTTGCTACGCCACCGAAGGGCTGCAGAAGCCCGAGGGTCGGGGCGGGCTGATTGCCGCAATGGCTGGGAGTCAGGACATGTTCGACGCCATCGTGATGGCGGATGAGAGGTGGGTGGCGAGGTCGGGCCCGCACCTCGCCGTGCGTGGTTTTTCCCCAGCGGATTCGCCGCCGGCTGTGGTCCAGGGCGGCTGTTGGAGCCTGGCGTCCCGCGGGCGTGGACGCCGGGACAAGCGTGGGCCGAGATGCTGTGGTTCTCCTCTCCTCTTCTCTCCTCTCCTCTCCTCTCCTCTCCTCGCCAGCTGCGGCGGGGCGCGTGCCCAGCTGCTCTTCCAGACCCGCCTTCCCTGTCAGGGCTGCCCTGAGCATCTGCTCGGTCTGTTGTTGCCCTCCTCCGGGGCCGCCCCGTCCTCTGGGAGGTCAGACCTTTGCCATCTGGGAACTGCCTCTTTTGCTTGTTCCTCGATCGTAGGACATACGGCAGTATTCATGGATGTGCTGATAGATGTGCCCGACCCCACCCCTTTCCCTCCAGAGCCCCTGGGGAGCCCCTCGTGCTGCAACAGTGGGGGAGCTGCGAGGTGCCTCCTGGCTGACTTCCAGTGCCCGGCCCACAGGACACGCCCATAAATGTTAGTTCAGAAAGCGACAGTCAGTCGCTGACGTTTATTTAGCTTGCGCTGTGAGTCAGACACGGAGCTAAACGTTCCACCCTGCTTATCCGTTTCAGCCCTGTTTGGTAAATGGATCCTATTATTCTTCGGAATTTACAGATGAGGAGGCACCGTCACTTTCCAGGGTGACGCTATTGTCCACTCATGTAATGTAAAACCCTGTGAATGTTGCAGGTCTTTGGAAGTAGTTGACCTGGGCCAGTGAAACTTGCCCACTCAAAAAACTTTGGCTCCCTCACTCTGGCTGCAAACCAGACTCAGGGGACTTTGAAAAGTAGATTCTCGGCCGGGTGTGGTTGCTCACACCTGTAATCCCAAGACTTTTGAAAGGCCAGAGCTGGAGGATTGCTTGAGCCCAGGAGTTTGAGGCTATAGTGAGCTGTGATCGTACCACTGCATTCCTGGCAGGCAGCAGAGACCCTATCTCCAGACTTACTGAACCTCTGGGGGTGAGGCTTTTGAGTTAATATCTTTGAATTTTCCTTGTGTGTTTCTAGTACTCTATCAGGTTTGGGATTCACTAATTTAGCCCTTCGTTGTAGATGAAGAAACTGGGCTACAGGAGGTACAGTGACTTGCGAGAGGAGACTCACGAAGGGGTAGAGCTGGCACTGGAATCCGTGTCTTCTGACTTGAATTTTAGGCTTTTCCTGTTTTACTCTGACTTGTCTTACTGGGTCTGGGTAATAGGTAGAAAAAAGTTTTTCTGGAAAAAGTATTCTTTCTCCTGTTGATTTGATGAAGCATGCTTCTCCTTCACAGGTTTCATGGGGAAGGGTATCGGGAAGGCTATGAAGAAGGCAGTAGTTTGGGTGTGATGGAAGGAAGACAGCATGGCACACTGCATGGAGCCAAAGTCGGGTCTGAGGTAAGTGGGAACCCCCTTTTGGAGATGAAGCCTCTTCATTTACAGTTTATAATTTATTTCGACATTCAGTGTGATGGAGTAAGAATGTCGGGCCTTTTAAAATCACAGTGCCTGACTCAGGCCTGTAATCCCAGCACTTTGGGAGGCTGAGGTGGGTGGATCACCTTGAGGTCAGGAGTTCAAGACCAGCCTGACCAACATGGTAAAACTCCATCTCTACTAAAAATACAAAATTAGCTGGGTATGGTGGCTCATGCCTGTAATCCCAGTTACTTGGGAGGCTGAGGTATGAGAATTGTTTGAACCCAGGAGGTGGAGGTTGCAGTGAGCAGAGATTGTACCATTGCACTGCAGCCTGGGTGACAAGAGTGAAGCTCCATCTCAAAAAAAAAAAAAAAGTCCTGGTGCATTTGTGTGGAAGTTAATTGACTACATGTTCTGTTGGTGGAGTATTCTTAGTACAGAACCGAGAACACATTTTGCTGTGTAGACATAATTAAATTATGCAGGCTGGATAAGAGAAAACAAATCCCTGGTCTCCTTAGTTTACTTGGGAGTGTCATGGTGCTGGCTCATACACTAAGCCAGCTGAATCACTGTCCAAAGAATGGGTGCCCTCTGTCATGTGAAAATATTCCATTTATCTTTACGTTGAAATTTCATTAACTTCATGATATTTTTTTCTTTTCTTGTCTTTGTCCTAGATTGGACCTTACTTACAGATAAGTGGTCCTTACTGACAAAGTCTGAGTTGAGGCAGTTATGAGTATATTGGATATTTGATGCTTCGAAACAGATCACCACAAAATGCTTGGGCTTAACACAGCAAATATTGATTATCTCACATTGTTTCTGAGGGCTGGGAACTCAGGAGCAGCTTTGCTGGGTGGCGCTGTCGCAGGGTGTCAGCCAGAGCCGCGTCACCTGAAGGCTGGACTAGGGTGGGAGAATCTGCCTCCAAGATGGTGCTGTCACCTGACTGTGGGCACGGACGTCTCTGTAGGGATGTTTGTGTGTCCTCGTGACGTTGAAGAGCAAGTGATCGGAGAGAGCTGGTGAGACAGGTGACATTGGCTTTTATCTCTGGGCTCAGGAGCTTTGTGCTGCTCCTCCACATTCTGTTGGTTACGAAAGCCACCCTGGTAGAGTGTCAAGGGACCTGCACAGGGCATGGGTACCAGGAGGACTGGGGCGTCCGGAAGGCTGGCTGCCCCACTGATGACCTCATCCTCTAATTTCCATTGCCCAGCGCTCAACAGGTGCTTCCAGAACAATAATGTCAGAAGCACCACTGCCCTCTGCTCCCACCTTTTGTTTTGAAATCTTGGTAATTACAGTGTACTTAGTTGCTTATTAATTTCACTCTTAAATGTTTTTCAAATTCACAGATCGGGTGCTACCAAGGTTTTGCTTTTGCATGGAAATGTCTGCTGCGCAGTTGCACCACTGAGAAAGACAGGTAGCGTTGGAGATGTCTTTCTTTTTCAGTGTAGGAACCAGGAGTTCTAATTTCATAGGCTACCAACATGACCTTGAATAATCAATCTGTCTGTTCCTCATCTGGAAAATGGAGAATATAATAAATGTCAAGCTTGAGTGTTGTTAGGAGGTTTCATGGAAATACCAAATAGAAAGTGCCAGGCACATTTGGGGTGTCTGAGGAACGCTGGCCACTGTTGCTGCTTGAGAGTTCTGTGCTCCTGCCTTTTACCTGGAGTCATTCGTGCACCAGGTGGCTTTTAGGTACCCTGCCAATAAAATAAGGTTGACATTGATTATATTTTCCCATTCATCTTTCCCCAGAGCTTCTAATAAACAGATTACAACAGTTTTGGTGTGACTTGGGCTCAGAAATGATGACACCATTGTCACCAGTTTCTTTTTAACACAGCCAACTAAGTCTGTTAATAAGAAAACGCGTTTACATGTGTTTAACTCCTTTCTGGAACTTGTCAGCACTCAGTAAGTGTTAGCTGTCGTTTGAATTGTTTTCAGCCTTTCAAAACTCTTCTTTTTGTGTTCTACTTACTGAACCCCACGTGACCCTCTTTATCTGTCTTCATTCTGAAGCTGGAAATGAACCCTTAAGTAAAAGGCAGAGATTGTTTGTTTGGACCCTCTGCCGCTCATGGGAGGCTGCAGACACGGGGCCTGTGCTGGTGCTCTGCGTCAGTCATTCTGACACCTGGTTGCCTCGCCTAGCATGGGAGTGGCACAAGGAGAGTGGGTAACACTCACCCTCACCATGTGACTTGCACTTTTATTTGAAATAGCTTGAATTTCTAGAAATACCTTGAGTATCTTGAATATTCAAATGCTTAAGAATGAGGATGCTTGCAAGTGATACGGGTGGTTCTTTCTACTCTGTTTGTACGAGCAGTTGGGGGTTGGTGGGATTCTGGGTTAGCAGAGGGGCACTGGGGGGTACTTTCTGCTTGGTTCTCAGGGAGCGGCAGGCAGCGAGGGCTCCCATGGGAATCGTTGTTGGCAGCCTGGGCTGCCACTGGGTGGCAGTCAAAGCTGGGCTTGGCTCTCAGCGCAGGCCACGAGAGGTTGTGTGTTCTTGGAGTTCTCCACCCGTCTCCTTCTCCCACAACGTCAGAATCTGCCTGCTCCTGGAGAAGTGCTTGGCTTTGTGTCCACAGTCCCATGCCAGGAGGTCGCCAGCCCTTACCCCAGAGCAGGGTTTGCTGACTTCTTAAAGCAGCACACTCAGCTGACAGAGAGGAACCACTTTAGTTGACGAAGGGCTGGTGGAAGCCCTGCCAAATCCCCCGCGAGGGCCACCCTCACCCCCTCCGTAGTACCCAGAGGTCTCTTTGGAACCTAAGCCTTTATATAGAGCAGTGGTTCATGGATATTTGGATCTTACATGTCAGTGTTTTTTTTTTTTTTTGAGACACAGTCCACGATCTTGGCTAACTGCAGCCTCTGCCTTCCAGGTTCAAGTGATTCTCCTGCCTCAGCCTCCCGAGTAGCTGGAATTACAGGCACCCGCAACCACACCTGGCTAATTTTTGTATTTTTAGTAGAGACGGGCTTTCACCATATTGGCTAGGCTGGTCTCAAACTCCTGACCTTGTGATCTGCCTGCCTCGGCCTTCCAGAGTGCTGGGATTACAGGCGTGACCTACCACACCCGGCCAGTATTTTTTTTTTTTAGTGGTGAAGGGCTGATATTGCATCTTCTACCTGTAAGTTTTTCCACATAGGGATGTGAAGAGAAAAACACCTGACCCCTGCACTGTCATTCAGCAAAATGCTGGGCATTTTAACACCAAAGAAACCATAGAGAGCGGCATCTCAGGCCAAAAGATGGTGCCTTTTCATTGAGTAACTAGCTTCTGGTGAAACCTTTCTGCGGAACAGCACGTTCCAGGGCTGAGCATGGGGGCTCTAGCGCCATCACTTCTGTTTTGTTGGCCCTGAGCTGCTCACTCCTGCCTGATATGTGCTGCCTCTGATGATGCGCCTGGCTGGGTGTGTCTGAGCAGTATCACTGACCAAAGAAGTCCCTGCTTGCCCAGTGAAAAGGGGGTGGTACTCTATGGGGTCGGCATCCAGCCACCTCCCATGTTTTGGTATATCCCTTTGGTCTCCCTAGAAGCCAGGTGCTTTGTTGCTAAAATTGACTTGCTTTGACCTTTCACAGTTTTATATTTTCTCAGAGAGGTAGCCATCGTTAGCTCTTGTGAACTGGTTTGCTGCTGACAAACTTACTCTTCTGTGTGTCCAGAAGCACCGGCCGTTCACGTGGACACAGGAGGTCTTGGTTGCTTTGAATTGCTGTTGATTCTTCCTAACCATCAGTTCTTTAAAATTCCCATTAATCAGCCTGGTGCGGTGGCTCACACATGTAATTCCAGCACTCTGGGAGGCCGGGGTGGGTGGATCACTTGAGGTTGGGAGTTTGAAACCAGCCTGGCCAACATGGTGAATCCCTCTCTACTAAAAATGCAAAACAGTTAGCCGGGCGTGGTGGTGCATACCTGTAATCCTGCTACTCGGGAGGCTGTGGCAGGAGAATTGCTTGAACCCAGGAAGTGGAGGTTGCAGTGATCTGAGGTCACACCACTACACTCCAGCTTGGGCAACAGAGGGAAACTCCATCTCAAAAAAAAAATTCCCATTAATCGAGTATCTTGCATACTCTGGCCACTCACATGGTCCAATGTGGCATAGGGGCAGCATGCTTCTCAGGACCACCTGTGCTTCATTGACCAGACCTGGCCCCACCAGATGTGCACGTGTGTGGACTGTTTTTAAACTCCCACAGATGAGAACCCTGATCTCCAGGATCTGGTGGAAACCAGGAGACTAACATTTATTGAGCACCTGCTCTGTACTAGAGTCCAGGCTTCATGTCATTTAATTAATTAATTAATTTATTTATTTATTTTGAGACGGAGTCTCACTTTGTCACCCAGGCTGGAGTACAGTGGCACAGTCTCAACTCACTGCAGCCTTCACCTCCCAGGTTCAAGCGATTGTCCTGTCTCAGCCTCCCGAGTAGCTGGGACTACAGGGGCCCACCATGACACCTGGCTCAATTTTGTATTTTTAGTAGAAATGGGGTTTCACCATATTGGTCAGGCTGGTCTTGAACTCCTGACCTCAGGTGATTCACCCGCCTTGGCCTCCCAAAGTACTGGGGTTATAGGTGTGAGCCACTGCGCCAGGCCCATGTCAATTATTTAATCCTCTTGTAAGCCTGTGATGTTGCTGTTACTCTCCCCATTTAAAAAAAAAAAAACAACAGAGATGAATTTCTCATGGTCTGGAGGCTGGGATGCTCCCCATTTTACAAATGAGGCCAGAAGGATTGGGAACAGGAAGATAGGTGTTGGGGATCAGTTGTGTCCAGAGCTGCTGTCTCCTGGGCACTCACCCTTTCTGCAGAACCTCCTTGCCTCGCCAGCAAAGCTCTGTCCTCCCTGGGGAGGGGACAGTACCAATTTCCACTCTTTGGAGGGAGGGGTTTGCTGGTTACCTGAAGCTGACCTCCAGAAGGCTTTGTGCACAAAGATTCCAGATCCTGGAAACTCCCCAGACTCAGAGCAGGCCTGCTTGTGCCCTGCCCCAGTCCCCCTTGCCCAGTTCTGTCTGTTCTGCGTGTGTGTGTGACCTCGAGAGTCAGCAGGGCTTCAGGCACCCTCAGCCACGCAGCCCCGTGGCCAGGATGGAGGCATGTCCGTAAACTAGGCATACACTTGCTGTTGAGGCACTGGGTGTGGGCATAAGCACATTGCTAGGTAAATAAATACAATTTCGTGCAATGAGAAAATCATCAGCTCGGAACAGCATTCTTAGTGCACCTGCTGGGTTTCAGTAAGCAAGTGACACAGCCGTTGTGTAAGTGTAGCCTATTGTGCGCACATGACTGAGAGAATCTGTATTTCTGTGCTTTACAGCAGAAAGATGAAAGTCTTAGAATCATTGATTGGAATGATCCAGAAATTCCCTTATGATGACCCTACTTACGATAAACTCCATGAAGACTTAGACAAAATCAGAGGGAAATTTAAACAGGTGCGTGCACTGTGGGTTTCCTCCTCCTGGGAGTACCAGATCGTGCCTTTCCCGGGTGGGGCGACGCCCTCCCGGGGCCGTGGCGGCGATGGCCTGGGGCTGTGTGTGCCGTAGAACCACCCGCAGAGGCGCCTCATCCTTGAGTCGCAATGCAGGAAAACTGAAGACGGTCCAGAGAACAAGAGTTAGAACTTATTCATGGGTTGGCCACGTAGACAGGAAAAGCTGTAGCTAGAGACAGAGTTGTCTTCTCATTTTTTAGTAAAAATGCACAAGATTAAAAATACCGTCTCTTTTCTTTCGTGTTTTTAGTTTTGTTCATTACTCAACGTTCAGCCAGACTTTAAAATTAGTGCAGAAGGTTCCGGACTTTCATTTTGAGGACGATGGATGAACAAAGACCAGACATCGAGGACCAGCTGTCTGTGTGTGAAGTGTTTAGAAACGCGGTGAAGGGCCAGACGGTGTTGGGAGGGGATTGTTGAGTGGGGAGGGCGAGGGTTCCTGTCGGCCGTGGGAGAGCCTCCTCCCTGGGGTGTTCAGCCCGTGTCAGCTCGGTGCCCGCCTCGGGGCCTCCACACATGCCCTTCGTTGGGCTGAAGCCTTCTGGCAGAGCCCTTGCCGGCTGCTCCTGCTGGGCCGTGTGCATTGGCCTGGTGGCCGCTCCGGCAGCACAGGCTTGGCTGGTTCCGAGCTGGGGTTCGCTCTGGTTAGGGTCACTCCCCAGGCCTGGACTTGATTTTTCTTTTTTTTCAGTGAGAGGGGCAGTTGCCCTGAACTAGGCTCGTGGGAGGTTTTGACGGGTGCTGTGCCGCATGTTGAGGCCATGTGCGCCCGGCGCTGCGGAACATGCATCCTCTGTTTTATTTAATCCCTTCAGGAGCCCACAAGGTGGCTGTTATTCCCGTTTTGCAGAGGAGGAAGCTGAGACTTGAAGGGATTGCCTGGCCTGAGGGCACCTGGAAGCGGGGCTGGGACTTCCGTCCTGAGGCCCATGCCTCTTGCCACCACCAGGCACAGCCTCTGGAATGCACAGGCCACCACCTGCAGCTCTGGGAGTCCCTGTCCTCCCTCCCAGGCCGCACGGGTCCTGCCAGGCCTCAGGGAGCATGGGGTAGTCTGTGGTGGCCAGCTTGCCTGGGCATCTGGCTGAGAGGAAGAGTTGCCAGCCCAGTCCCAAGGGGACCCGGACATAACCTTCACACTGTCCCCAGAGGCACGATGAACTTTGCAGCATTAGAAAATGGTGAAGGGGGGAAATATGTTGAACCAAAGACCAAATGTTAGGCCACTGTAGTATTTGCAGAAACTTTGAGAACGTGTGTGCAGGCTCCTGCATTCTCCCCGCTGCTAGGAGCTCTTCTGTCTCTGTCAGTCCTTACGAGGCGTCATACAGAAGCAGTGAGGTGGGCACAGGTGAGCGGAGTGGATGGTTCCCTGGGTCCCCACGAGCTAAGTGGTCCTATGCAATGGCACGTGTTCACACACTCCATGTGTACTCCAGGGTCAACAAAGTCCCCACACGCTGGCTCTCCCCACCTCTCCTGTTCCAGGAAGCATGTCTGAAAGTAGTCCATGAGATTACTAAGGAGTCGCCAGGAATCCGCTTTGGCTTTAAAACCATTCCGAATGTCCTCTGGATTGTGCAGCTGCTGGCTACGAGACCCAGAGCAGGGACTCCCACGGGAGCACCGCAGGTGACCTTGCCAGCGGCTCAGGAGGAGAGAGAGGGCAGTTTTGAGATGGAGTCTCACTCTGTCGCCCAGGCTGGGGTGCAGGGGCGTGATCTCGGCTCACTGCAACCTCCACCTCCCGAGTTCAGGCGATTCTCCTGCGTCAGCCTCCCGAATAGCTGGGATTGCAGGGGCCCACCACCTGGCTAACTTTTGTGTTTTAAGTAAAGATGGGGTTTAGCCATGTTGGCCAGGCTAGTCTCGAACTCGTAGCCTGAAATGATCCACCTGCCTCAGCCTACCAAAGTGCTGGAATTGCAGGTGTGAGCCACATCGCCCAGCCTGCTGCTTTGTGTTTGAAGATGAGACTTAGGCGTCCTCCCCCGAACTCTAAGCCCGCGTGTGTGGCTGTGTGCCCTCGTTTGCCTCGGGCCTGGGGAAGTCTGCGCTGGGCTTCGCCTCCTGCCTTCATCAGAGCTGCCGCCTTCCGGCCAGAAAGACTCCCATTCTTTCTAGATGGTGGGACCGGGGGGCCTCTGTTGTATTTTTCTTGGTGGATTTTTGTGTTTTGTAAGTTGTCTGTTTTGATAATGTGTTATTTTTATAATTGGAAAGAAAAATAAATAGTATATTTTAAAGCAAAAGGTTGTCTGGGACCATTTATAACACAACATCCAGCCAGTTTACTTTCTCCTCCTAGGTATTTAGGATCTTGATACGACAGAAGATGTGCCTTAGATTTCCACCAGCTCATCTCCTTAACCCAGCACAGGCATGGCCACTGCCAGAGTGGTCCCATTGTGTGAGGACTGGTCAGCTCCTGCACGGCCACCTGTCAGCAGCTATTGCTAACCCGCCCTCCCCGAGACGTCTCTATCCCCCGTCCCCCACCTTCTCTCCCCTCCTCTCCTCTTTCTTTCTCCTCTCGGTCTCCTATTCTCTCACTCCTCCCTCTCAGCCTCTCCCACCTCCCTCTCAGCTGGCTGAGCAGCAGGCTGCCACTTTCTCCTCTGGTTTGCATCACATGGAGGAAGGGCTCCTCATCGTCTTCAAGGTTCTCAGACACTCTCCTGACCTGTGCCTGCCTGCCCCCTTTCTAGAGGATGAGACCCCGTTTCCAGGATCCCTTGGTCACCCCCGACGTTGCAGACAGAGCCCGCAGTAGCAGGCGCTTCCATCCTGTCCAGGCGGTGCCATCCTTAGCAGTCGAACCAGGAATGAGCAGTTCTGTCTCGTCTTCTGCTAATGAGGTGGTGGTAGGGGGTCCGACCAGTCCCCAACACAGTGGGTTGTGTCTGTGCTGGGTTAAGGAGATGAGCTGGCAGGACGTCCTGTAGGGGCTTCTGGGAAAGTTATGTCATGCCAAAGAAAATGTGCTGGTGCCGTTTTTGAGACCATCCCATTGGGCTGTGACAACTAGAACTGCTGCAGGCATCTTGCAAGCTGGTGACCGCTGCAGCCACCCCTGAGCCTGGCAGAGCGAAGAGCTGGGAAGAACCTGCGTCGTCGATGCCAGAGGTGCCATTCCCACCAGACTCGAGCCGCCTCACTTGCACCTCTAAGCACTGCACGTCCCAGTCCTCGGATGCCATTGCCCTGGGTTTGTGTTTGTGGACAGAGTCTGCTGGCTGTCTTCCCCATCCCTGCCGGTCCCATCCCGTCCCACTAGTTCTGGTGTCAGCCTTTGTCCAGTGTGGCCTGGAGTCTGGGAGCTCCTGGGGTGGGACTCGTCCCTTCTGGTTGCTTTCCCAAGGCTTTGGCCTGCTCCTGCCTTCCTGTCGGGAGCTCCCAGCGTGTTTCCTGCCACTGTCTCAGCTCGGGCTGCCGTAACAGCAGCACTGGGGTGGCTTCAGCAGCAGTCCTCCTTCTCAGTTCTGGAGGCTGGAGTCCGAGACCAAGGCGTCACAGGGCCGCCGCCTCCGAGGTCTCGCTCCGTGCCTTGCGGGCAGCTGCCTTCACGACCGGTATCCTCACGTGGTCGTTCCTCTGTGTCCTTGTCTCTTACAAGGACCCCAGTCAGACTGCATTCGGGCCAACCCTTACGGCCTCATTTGAACTAAGTTACCTGTTAAAAACCTGGCTCTCAAACACGGTCACATTCGGAGGCACTGGGGGCTGAGGCTTCCACACGAGGTTTGTGGGGACACAGTTCGGCCCCTGCCAGGACCCTGGCTGTGCTGCTGGATACATTGTTAAATTGGGACTTGGGAGAAAAGAAAGCCATTTCACGTAAAAGTTGAAGTTACTTCAATTAGTTTTTCTAGAATGTTAACCACGAGGCATCAGCAAGAGTAGTCAGCCCTCCACTGAAGTCCCCACCTCAGAGTCACCTGTCAGAGTCACTGGGTGGCCAAAGGGAACTGCCCAGGGACCACGCTGCTGTCCTAAAACACGGCCACATTTCACGTTTTACATTCACCCCTTGAAATGTTTTCTCTGACCAGCAGCAATAAAAGAATGAGGCGATATGGAACAAGGACCGAGAGGCCTGTTTGCTGAGTGGCTGCCGGTGGCCCACCCTTTCCCCAGATGACCCACCAGTGCTGGAGGCGGGGCTACCACCCTCACTTTGCAGAGACAAGTGGCCCGGCTGGGGACAAGTCCAGCGGCCACAGTAAGTGGCCGACTTCAGGCTTGCGGGGCGCAGCAGTGCTCATGCAGGCTGCTTCCATTACTCACTTCCTGACCTGTTATTTTACGTGTATCTTCTTTACCGAAGCAGAGCCTTGTTTTTCTGAGAATCTTGCAGCCTGTCTTTGGGACCAGTCCCCAGGCTTTTTGACCTCGGGGCCTGGTTTTGTGGAGGACAGTTTTTCCATGGCTGGGGCTTGGGGGTGGGGTTGCTTTGTGATGAAACCGTTCCACCTCAGATCATCAGTAGATTCTCGTAAGGAGCCTGCAGCCTCGATCCCTCATGTAAGCAGTTCGCAATAGTGTTCACGCTCCCGTGAGAATCTAATGCGGCCGCTGATCTAACAGGAGGCGGAGCCCAGGCGGTCAGGTTCACTCGTCTGCTGCTCACCTCCTGCTGTGTGGCTGTTCCTAGCAGGTCATAGACTGGTGCCAGCCCACAGCCTGGGGATGGGGGACCCTTGATCTAACAAATTGAGGCCAGATTGAGGCAAAAACGAATTTATGGAAGACCCATGCTGGCTGCCTGGCGAAGAGGCAGTGACCGAATGGGACCCTAGCTGCCCCAGACCCTGTGAGCAGGTCTCACCTAGGGATACCCGTGGCACTTGGGGAGCCCAGGGGAGGGGAGGGAATCAGAAGGTAGGCAAAGGAGGAGGCGGCCTTCATACCGAGCTTTGTGAGTGCTCATCTGGCTCACACCACCACAGAGGAGTCTCTTCCACTCTACCTGAAAACACCAGTGTCACCTGGAGATACCCAAAAGTGTAATTAACACGCACGTTTATCCTAATTCCCACGGTTATTCTGATCCTGAATGGATCAAATGAGGAACTGGATTGTGACTCAGGAAACTGAAGTCACAGAGCTCTTATGATCTGAGAAAAATGGGTCACTGTGTTCGGTGCTTCACAGGACCCGGGGCCTGCAGGCGAGGAACCAGGCCCCGAGGGTTCAGCGAGCTGTCCAAGCTGACGTGACTGAGGGGTTCGGCCGGGACCTCTCAGATGAACTCCAAGAAGGAAAGTTGCACCTTGCTCATAAACTTTTCCATAACTCTCTGGCTGGCACACTCAGCTGGCATTGAGCCCTTGCCCCGTCTGCCCCTTGGTGACCCTATCAGGACAGCGCCTTGGCTGCGTCTCCCTGGCACCCTTTAGCAGAGTGGAGGGGCCTTGGATTGCAGGGATGGCAGCCTCTATCTCGGGCAATACCTGAACGTGGAGAGTATGTGATGTGCGCTAAGCGAGAGGCTCACAGACTGATATCCTTTGGCTGGCTCCAAGGACAATGCGCCCCTAGAATTCGAGGGGACCGTGGAGCCTGCTTCCAGGCTTTGAGAGCTCAAGTCTGTTGCAAATTGAATTGTATCCACAAAGAGAAATGTTGAGGTTCCAGCCTCTACTACCTGTGACTTTATTTGGAAATAAGAAATAGTCTTTGTAGATTTTATTAAGATGTAAGTTGGCCGGTCATGGTGGCTCACACCTGTAATCCCAGCACTTTGAGAGGCCAAGGCAGGCGGATCACGAGGTCAGGAGATCGAGACCATCCTGGCCAACATAGTGAAACCCTGTCTCTATTAATATACAAAGCATTAGTTGGGTGTGGTAGCGCGTACCTGTAGTCCCAGCTACTTGGGAGGCTGAGGCAGGAGAATTGCTTGAACCTGGGAGGCACAGGTTGCAGTGAGCCGAGATCGCACCACTGCACTCCAGCCTGAGTGACAGAGCAAGACTCTGTCTCAAAAAAAAAAAAAAGATATAAGTCAAGGTGACATCACACTAGAGTTGGGTGGCCCCTTTGTCCAATATGGCTGGTGTCTTTTTAAGAAGAGGGGAGCTGGTGGCACAGGGGAGACATGGGCCACTGGCCCTGTGAGGGTGGAGGCAGAGTTCGGAGCTGCACTTGGAGGAGCTGAGACGAGCCGAAGGTGGCCCGAAACCAGCAGAAGCGGGAGAGCCTGGGCCCTGCACACGCTGCTGGCCTCTGGACCGATGAGAGAGATTTTGGGCGTTTTAAGCCACTGAGTTTGTGACAATTCATTATAGCAGCCGCAGAAAAAAACCTACAAGGCCCCTCTCCGTGCCTGGGCTTTCGTTTGCTGGTCTGGAACTGCTTCGTCTGAAGGGACAGTTCCCTCTTCCACAGCACACTCTGTGTGTAATGGAGCACATGTGTGACCAAACTGACTTGGAGAAAGGGCCTGCCCACATCCATCTCCCGCGTTCCGAGGCCAGAGAGTGCCTGCAGGGGCTGAGACGGGGGCAGGGGGCAGCTCAAGCAACCTGCTGTGGTGGAGCCCCTGTGCCACGCAGCTGCACCGCAGGATCCAGACCCTTCCAGCCCTGCATGCGGGACCTCTTCAGGGATTTGCCCCAGGCTGCCACTGAGGGCACGTGGCGGGAGCCCCCAAAAGACACTGTTACCTCAAGGCTCCCTCCCCGAGAGGCCTCTGCCTTCTGGGAGGCACAGCTGCCCTGCACAGGGGCCTGAGTCAGGCTCCACCACAGCAGGCTGCTTGAGCTGCCCCCTGCCCCCGTCTCAGCCCCTGCAGGCACTGTCCGGCCTCAGAACTCAGGAGACGGGTGTGGGCAGGCCCTTTCTCCAAGTCAGTTTGGTCACAGAGTGTGCTGTGGAAGACAGACCTGTCCCTTCAGACAGAGCAGTTCTAGGCATATCTCTGGGCACTGGTGCTCCCAAGAGGAGTCATTCCCTGACCCTGTGGAACTCCCAGCTAAGCAAGATGGACATGTTGAAATTCCAAGATCAGATGGTAACTTGGTCAGCAGCTCCTGTTGTTTGTATCAGTCATACTAGTTAAATCTAGAAGAGGTAGAAAACACACAAGCTGTCTTAGTTAAGGGTCTTTGAAAACCAAATGCCACAGTGGCCACATCAAACTGCCTTGATAAAGGACAATGATTGGCTCTTGGAACAAAAGGGGAATGACTTCAGGAGAGGCTTGATCCAGCAGCTTGTCTGGAGACCCATTACCCATTCTCTGCTTTCTGTCAGGACCGGTCTTGTGCTCAGGCTCCACTCAGAGGCCCTGGTGGCAACCCAGTCTTCCCTTGGGGCTGCAGAGGGCAGCGCCCTCCCCGGGCTCATGTTCCTCTGCTGGGAATCCTAAGGAAGAAGGGGAAGCATTCTCTTTTTCAGAGGCCCCAGAAAATGTTCCCCCAAGACTCATTGGCTCTGTTTGATTTCTCACCCATCCATGAACTTGCTGCTCTTCTGGTGGCCGGGGATGTGCTGTTGGTTTGCGCCTATCAGGCCTGGCCTGGAGCTGGGGATGGTGTTGGTCCCACTCAAGCCACAGATCTGGCAATGGTGGTTCTCCTGGAGCAAAATCTGGGTACTGTCAACAGCAGGAGGGGGCATCTGTGGTGGCAAGAAAACCCAGAACTGCCCACTTGATGAGCCAAAGGAGGGAAGTAAGGTTGGCCTCAGTGCCATCACTCGGGGCCACCGGGGCATGGGGCCTGTGCTTCCAGGTCCGGGTGGCATGTGGAACGGTGATGGTGATTATGCCGACGTGCCAAGGGAGTGATGGCGTTCCTCGAGCAGTCACTGTGCCTAGGCCTTGTGCTCCACAGTGCTCCACACACCCTGAGCCAGCGAATCCTCAGAACCCCAGAAAGAATTCATTTATATGGAGCCCCTGTTCTGTGCTGGTCACTGAGGGTCCGAGATGGAGACAACTCTCCGTCATGGGCTGCGTTCTCGCAGGCTTTCTCCATGCCACATATGTGGCCACTGAAGCCGGGAGAGGCGAGGCCGCTCAGCTGGAAAGTTGCAGATCTGAGATCCCACCCCAGGGCCTTTTACTCCAAAACGTGTGCCTAATGTGTGTCCATACATGCTTGTGAGTTTTAAACAGCTGCTCGCCCTCAGACGTCCACTGCCAGCCTGCTTAGCTGCCTTCTCCAGGCCAGCGGCCAAGACACTGCTCACAGGGGCAACTGCCTGGGAGCTTCTAAACAGGTGGAGCTGGCGAAGCAGGGCCCTGGGTTGTGTGCATGGGGCGTGGCTGCAGATGGCCCGATGAAGGCTCCGTGAGTTTCCATTTGTGCAGCTTGAGCCCTTTCTTCTCCATGAAGCTGACCCAGCAGGCAGGCTTGGTCACACACTAGCTGTGCGGTCCTGGCTCAGTCACTTTACCTCTCTGGGCCTCGGTTTACTCATCTACAACAGGGGTCGCCAAACGACCACTGTCAGCCCGAATCCAGTCTGCTGCCTATTTTTGTAAATAAAGCTTTATTGGCACACAGCCACGCTCACTCATTCACAGAGCGGCTGCGGCTGCTTTGGCACAGGGCCAGAGCCTAAAGCCTCTGTGTGGCCTTTTCGGAAAACCTGCCAGTCCTCGACCTAGCAGATGGGATGACTGTGCAGGAGAGCGCAGGCGCTGGGAGGGCGGGCTGTGTCGGTGGCTCTCACCAGGGTGGTGTCCCCTCCCTGTCATCAAGCCATGGGGTTGTTTCAACACATGGAGAGAAACTGCTCAGCGTTGAACACAGGCCTGGCACACAGGGCGGGCTCAGGAACCTCCAGCCACAGTGCCTCCCAGGACTAAACAAAGGCAAGGGGGACTGCCTGACGGGCTCGGAGGGCCCGGGGTTCCGAATAGGAGCTGATCCTCGGGTGAGACCACTCAGCTCTTAAAGTGGCTGTCGGTTGAGAGGCTTGTCTCAGCTGCCGCTAGGTGCAAATTAAAAGGATTAATGGACACGGCCGTCTTTGAAAGGCTCAAGGCCCACCGAAGCCCCTTCAGCAGAGGGCTCCGCATTCTGTCTTCCCCAGCCCTCCTTGTGTGCCCCCATGAGTGGCGGTGACAATGCTCCCGGATGTGGGCCCCAAGGCCAGCGCTGGGCCCCGGAGCTGCCCGCCCACCCGTCCACCATCTATTGTCTGCTCCGGCCTGGCGGTGTGGCGCTGGGTTTGTGGGGCCCCGGCGGGCAGGGGACTGTGGGAACGGATTAGAGGTCTTGGGCTTGCTTTCCTCGTCTTGCATAAACTCTTGATCAAAGACATTCCTGGGATGACAGAGCCCTGTGAGCTGCGAGCTGGCCCAGCGTGCGGGGCGCACACCCCACACTGCTGCCCCTGCACAGGCCTGCCCTCGCTGGCCCTCACTGGCCCTGGCTGCAGCACTGACTCTGGGGACCAGCCGTATGGTGGGACCGGTGAAGGAGCGGGTGCCAGGAGGCAACCCAGCCTTCCCCACCACACTTGGAGGCCAGGCCCCCGGCGCTGTGTGGAGCAAAGCTGTGACTCTGCTTCCTGGGGTGCTTCAAGGAGGGTCACACCGCATGCAGGGTGGCTGGAGGGGGTGCAGGACGCATGCCACCGCCGCTAGGCCAGGCTGCTCTGGAATCCCACGGGCGGGCACTGCCCCACCCCTGCAGCAGCCCCACCCACTGTTATCCCACAAGCGTGGTCGGAAGTCTGAGTGCCCGCTCCGCCCAGCCGCTTTCCTCTGTCCCCTCGGGGCCTCCCCCTCCTCGTTGTGACAACTCTAGGTGCTGTCCGGGCCCCTGGGGAGCCCCCAGCCCTTCCAGCTGTGGAGCCAGCTGCCAGCACGCAGGGCGGGCCGGACCCATGGCTCTGCAACTCAGCACAGCAGCTTGGGGCTGCCCTGTGGGAGCCGACACTCCTCCCTTCCATTCGGCCCCCTTCCTAGGACCCACTGTTTGCCAGGGTAGGACGAAGGGCGGCAGAGAGGAAGCGGGGAGATTTCCATCCTGGAGGGACTCAGCCCGAGCAGGAAAGCACCCAGGCATGACAGTCCTGGGCTCCCAGAGCCACCTGTCTGAGGCGAGGTGGGGAAGCCTTCAGAAACTGTCCTCACAGGGAGTGTGGAGATGAAGGTTCCTGTGGGCAGAGGACAGACGTGTGATGCCATCTGGTGTGTCGGGAGCCCCTGGGCAAAGACACCGAGGTTAGCGGGGGTCAAGGCTAGGGGGAGACGGGCTGAGTCCCAGGGACCTTGGGCGGAGCTGAAGGGAGATAGGAAGGCCGGGGTGGTCGGGGGGCAGAGGGTGAAGAGTGGGTAAGGGCTGTCGGCTGCAGAAAGATGGGCCAGGAAGCAGGGCAGGGCCCCTCATGAGCCATAGGGGTGTCAGGGCACATGTGAACAGGCTTCTGGGAAGGGGCTGCGGGGAGGGCCAACTGCTGCAGGCTTTGTCTCTGAAGCTCCCCAAGGGTCAGTTTTTACTGTCACCTCCTGGGCAGCACAGTTACCCCGACAAGGGACAAGGTCTTCACTGTATCCCAGGAGGCAGCTGCAGGCACCCAGGTGATGTCAGTGGAGTTTGAGAGTTGGAAACAAGGACCCAGAGTGGCCAGACGATACCTTCAATATGGTTTGGCTGTGTCCCCACCCAAATCTCATCTTGAATTGTAGCCACGTGTTATGGGAGGGACCCGGTGGGAGATCATTGACTCATTAGGGTGGTTCCCCCATACTGTTCTCGTGGGAGTGAATAAGTTCATGGAATCTGATGGTTTTCTAGGGGTTACCCTTTTACTTGACTCTCATTCTCTCTTCCCTGCCTCCATGGAAGACAGGCCTTTTGCCTTCTGCCGTGATTGTGAGTCCTCTCAGCTACGTAGAACTGTGAGTCTGTTAAACCTCTTTTTCTTTATAAATTATAAATTACCCAGTGTCAGGTATGTATTTTATTTTAATTTTATTATTCTATTTTATTTTATTATTATTTTTTTTATTTTCAGAAAGAGTCTGGTTCTGTTGCACACGCTGGAGTGCAGTGGCCCAATCTTGGCTCACCGAAACATCCGCCTCCGAGGTGGGCATGTCTTTATCAGCAGTGTGAAAAAGGGCTAATACAGCTTTGGAGCTCATGGCGTAACCAGGGGGATGTATAGGCCCACCCATCTTGGCACAGCTGGGGATGGGGGTGCACAGACCCACTCATCGCTGGATGCCACAGATACCGAGACAGACAGGGCTGGCGTAGACAGACAGGGCTGGCAATCATTTCACTCTGGCCCCAGGCCCTCTCTACACTTGGCTGTGAACCCGCCTGACCCACTCAGAGCCCCTGCCCTGCCTTGCCAGCCTGCCTGAGCCCCGAACTCGGCTCCATCTCTCCCAGTAGATGCATGGCTGCCTTTTGGCTCTGCCAGACCTACCAGCCTACACATCCGTTTTCCATCTTAAGAAACTTCCAGACACTAAAGTACCTTCCTAGCCTCGTGTGGCTCCCCTCCCTGCCCGGCAAGGTGGCTCTTGGGCTTCATCCCCCCATCCTTGCTCAAACCTAGCAGGATCTGCAGGCGACCTTGCCTGCTCCGTGAGACAACCAAAGCTTTCCTGTGCGATGGTTGGCGCTCCCTGCTCGGGCTTCCTGCCACACCTGTGTGCTCTCGGGAGACGGACGTGAACCCAGCTGCAGGCCAGGGGTGGGGGTGTGGGTTCCCTAGGACCTCAGCCCTGACACAGGGCGTGGCCCTTGCTTGACATCTGGACAGCTGCAATGGTGCTGACCTGACCCCTGTCTTCAGGGCGATTTGCCCCAGGAGCAAGGAGCTGGGCCTTGGAAGCCACCCGAGTGGCCACCAGTGTCCCCTCTGGCTCCAGCTGTCCCTTGAGCTCT
This sequence comes from Cheracebus regulus, assembly GCA_963574635.1. NCBI lineage: Eukaryota > Metazoa > Chordata > Mammalia > Primates > Pitheciidae > Cheracebus > Cheracebus regulus. Next base: position 2,657 of record CAUYQU010019177.1, on the reverse strand, counting down.
TGCTGACGTGACCTGTTGGGGCAACCTGCAGGCCCCCCACCCACTCAATATGGGGCTCCCTTGGGGAAGGCTCCCGGAGCCCCACCCTCAGGGGAGAGGCTGGTGACATACAAGGGCCAGATGTCCCCTCCACACCCCACCCTCCTCCCTACTCCATGGAGCAGCCGCCTGTGGAGCCAACACACTGACCACCCCGGCCCCACTGTGGGCCCTGGGAGAAGCGCTCTATGAGGCAGAAAGGGCAGACGGCAGGTACTTCATAAAGGCCGTGGAGATTCGGCCTGCAGCTGACAAGCAGCACCCACCGGTGGCGTGGGACCTGAGGACAGATCAGCCTCACAGATGGGTCCAGGAGCTGTGACCAAGGTCCATGGACACCTTCCCAGGGCACTCCTGCTGCCCGCCTCCACCTGGGGTTTGAAGTTAAGTCCAGTCACGTGCTCCTGAAATCCAAAGGGGAACATCATGGACATCCTATAAGGCGGCCTCCAGGTCCCTGGATCACGACCCTGACACTCTTGACCAAAGTTTTTTTTTTAAAAAACTTTGCTCTCCCGGAGCCTGGCATCGCCAAAGGACCATGATTCACCCAGAGCAAACAGAAGTTTGCGCCAGAAGAGAGTTAACGAATGCTGGCTGTATTTATTTTCCGATCTGCAAATAACCTGGGAAGACAAACTGGTGAGGCAAGGGGAGGAAGATATTCCCAATCAATGGGCACCGCTCACGCCACCCGGGCCACACCGGTTGTCTCGTGTGGGTGGATTCACCCAGCCAGGCTGCCCGCAAACTTGTCTGGAGCCTCCATGGGACAGGAGACTCCCTCCCACCCCACACACCTGGGCTCAAGGCTTCCTTCCAGTTGGAGTGTGCCCGATCCTGGCTGGACTGTCCCCAGCCCCTGGCGTGTGGCAGTGTCAGGAGACACTCATGGTTGTCACAGTGGGTGCGTGATGACTGTCTTGTGGGTGGAGGCTGGGATGCTGAAGGCCCCACTGTGGCCTCCCGCTCTGCTGAGCCTGCCACCCCGCCTTGGTTCCAAGGCACCAGGACGCACAGCCCTGGCTTCCCGTCAGCCCAGGAAACAAACAGGCAGGCACCATGCTGGGGTTTTACCGGTTTTATTTCTAGACTTTCATGTTTGTCTTTTGTCTTCTGCTGGAAACATGCCGGTTACATGTTGCTGCTGGGAAGCGCCACGGTGCAACCAGAAACACAGACCCAGCCGCCCGCCGCCCAGACCCTCAGACTTGTGCGTCACAGGACAGACTCTGCAGTGCCCCGTGCACCTGCCACCAGCCTTTGGCCTCTCGACACACACATCCAGGACTCGTGCCCTCGCCCCATCACGACGGACAGTGTCCCTCAAGGGCCCTGCGTGGTTCAGATAGACGCCGCAGCCAGGATGGTTGAGGTAAGCGTGAGCCGTGTTCCGGAGGGGTGGGGCGGGATGGGCCTGTGCCCGCGATGGCCTCTGAGCACAGGATGACCCTGCCAGGGCAGGGCTCCAGCCATGCGGACCCGGTGGGGCGGGGGTGCAAATTCTTTTGGTTCGGCAGCTTGCTAGGTGACTCGGGCACACAGCACTGTGAGCTGGCTTCATTGAGATTTGGAGTCTCTTTAAATCAGCACTATGCTGTAATTAACAAAACAGTAACAAACAGAACACTAGTACATAACAGATTAAACACACCCAAAACTTGAACAAATTCCAGAAGCTATTCCAATCATCCCGAAGCAGAGTCCTACGGGCCCAGCACCGTGGCGGCACGTAAGACACACTTGTTATAATAATAATAATTATGCAACTTCCATAGCTACACGCAAAGAATGACACAGCTGTAAAAACTATGATGACGCTATGCCCCCGATCCGATGAAGAGCCCAGTATCACAGGCGCAGGGAAGAGAAGATGGACACAGCCTGGTCTCCAGGGACACCGGTGCAGGATCGTGCCCGCGTGTCTGTGTGCCGAAGCAGACAGAACCTACCAGCTGGGTCCACCATGGCTAAGTGAAGCATGAGGTATTGTGAAACAGGAACCTTTTTGGAATAGAGCAGTAATCACATTAAGTCAAAATTGATCACATAAAAAAAAAAAAAAAAAACTACAAAAAAGGCATCTGTAATACAATGTTCTAAGAGAAAATTAAAACTAGTACATGGCAGTATATGACATTGTAAAACAAAAAACTGATCCTCCAGTAGCAGCAAACAATGTGAAAGAAATACAGAGAAGCGATGTGAATGTTTCCAAACCGTGCCTGGAAGTCAACGGTAGCAGCGCAGAAAGAAAACGGAGCTGCAGCCTGTCCCTGGCGTGGGCACCACCCTGTCCCCCCAGGAGCTGCAGCCTGTCCCTGGTGTGGGCACCACCCGTCCCCTCGGGAGCCTCCTCCTCACTCCTCCCGCCCATCCTCCCTCACACATCAGCCTCCACACTCTGGCCACCTCCCTTCAACACTTCCTAAATAAAAATTACAAAACTTCCATAGCCAAGATGTGCAAATTGTCTGTTTTGTCGCTAAGATTTTTTAAAGGAAGGGGCAAGGGATAAGAATATCTAGGAACTGAACTTATGTCAAGTACCCTAATTTTCCTTGTGACAGCTTTTCAATCAGATGACTTTGGGAAACACCAAACAGGCTGAGTTAACG